>MU185428.1:0-35272 GCA_016904865.1 Pissodes strobi | reverse complement strand
GCATGCGTTTCGAGGGTCAACAACGGCTGGGCGAACTATACCTATGCTAACTATTGAGAATAATCCCAGTTACTCCCAAACTACTCGAAAGTAGCTATATGTAGCCAAGCAAACCCCTTAATTAGTTCGATCATTAAATAAATTCATCCGAAACTTTAATTTAAGTAGCTCTAAATCACCAATAAAATAAAACACAATAATAAAATAAAATAAAATAAAATAAAAGTCTCAAAATACACTACATAATATCCTAAATTAAGACATCTGATACGCTATCAAGCCAACAGTGAGTTCATCCAGGATCCAGGTATTCGTCCAATCACTGGAGCGTCAAGGTAGAGAGGACACACTTCGTAGACGTTGAGGCTTGGATCAGACAGCGAGACACGCAGTCAACTTGATGGTTACTCCGAAACCACGTGTTGTCGAAGAAGTCTCAGTATGCAGTCTGGAAACCCAGGTAGGAAACCGGATCGTAAGAGGACAATGGAAGGCTCATAAAAACCAATAATCCAAGAATAAAAGGTCCAAAAATCCAAATCCAAAATTAAAAATCCAAAAATCCAGATTTAAAAATCCCTGAAACAAACAGGGCAAATTAGAACCGTGATCAAACCAAAATATGAAGGAAACAGGTACGGAACCTCAACAAATAACAGATCAAAACAATATCTGTATCAAAATTACTCAAACAACATACCTTTAGATGTTAAACGGGGTTCAAGTGTGTGGCAGCTCTCGAAAGTCAAATCCCCAAACGTGGGTGCAGGTGGTCGAATCTACAAATCTTCCTTCATCTACAATCATCCATCAGACGCGAAACCATCGACGACCACAATCCTGCTCAAGGGCTTCGTTGAATAATCCCCTAACTAGGGCACTGTATATTTCACACTAAATATCAGTATCTCAACGAAAATTCCCAATTTCGAGAGCTCGGCACTGAAACCTACTGGTTCCTTCAAGATGACATAAAGACTAAATTGGCTTGCTCCAAAAATGACGAGGCTAGCAGAATTAACATCGCGCCGACTCAACATGCTAAGTTGCCACCAGCGTCCCTATTTGTGACAAAGTACTAGAAAGTTATGATGTCATGCTACCGGATTCGCCAAATCAAGCGATAAAGTGACTAACTATCGAAATGATTTGAATCAGTTAGAACCTACTTTTAAATGCTTAGTGGGAATATATAATCCACGCGTTATGCGGCAGTCTAAAATTACAATCAACACACGCCACTAATAGCATTATGCCAAATAAAGCATTAACTTGGCAACCGTGTCGAACGTGAAGACCACACGCCTGTCCATAGACCTGTCAAATTATACCGCGAAAGTTACCACCACAGACCATATGAAACATAGAACACTTTCCTTGTCGTAGGCTAGAACCTACTCCGAGCTGAAATATTATCGAACTTTAATAATGGATAATCAGTGGAATACTGCGTCAATATGCAAACCTAGAGTGCTAAACATTGATACGATCCAATATAATCAGCAAATTCAAGCGTATGATAGCTAAATCCTACAGTAAATGCAACGCGAATTAGAGTGGTTCTCGAGTCGATTTCGACGGACGGATCCGATGCGATTACCACCGGTCGTGGAGTATATGGTCTAAATCCGAAGTGACAAGTCATACTTCCAACAAACGTCAATGTTTCATTCCCAAAATGAAAATATTCCGTAATCACCTAAGCAAAACAATATATTAGCAAGTATAAATCAACGAGAAAATTCCCACAGAATGACCATCAAGTATACAAAAAGTAAGTTATAATTACAGTGCTAGATATCCCTAAATAACCTTAAAATATAACTCGGCATGCATTATAGTCCAAACTCCAATTACTCCGCTAATCTGTAAACAATCTATCACTATTGATTTCTTGTAGACACAACCCTCCAACGAAGGCGAAATTATATTCTAGATTCCAAAATACCTCGAATCAGCAATTAAAAGCCATAATTAGGTGAAACCAGAGGGTGGACGTCAAGCTGCATCACAGAACCGAACCAATGAAAATAAGCCAAATGATTAGAAGAAGGGTTTCTTTCCCCATTTAGAAAGGCAGCATAATAGGACAAAACCCAGGGGAAAATACCAATATACAACGAAGCTTTGTGGTTCCAGCTGGAACGATATATCGTGTGTGTGTGTGTAAATTTAACTGTTCATATGCAGGCATGTGCATTCGATATTTCAAGACATAAATATGAAATATTTGCTTTAGAATACCTAGTTTAATGGATTGGGTTCCATGGTTTTCCAATACTAGTACTATTGTGATGTTTATATAATTTTTGTAGTCTATTTCAATAAATAATATGATGTTTGATTATTTCCCCCCCCCCCCCTGGAATATGTCATTCCATAGTCGACCTCTACGTAAATTTTTATTTTGGTCCTTCGATATTTCGTCCAGAAACCAGGTTATCACTTATGGGTTATCGTATGTAATCGTAGCCCGTTACAGAATGTGGTTCTTGCATACCATGACTGCTTTCACTAAATCCATTGGAGTTGAGTTTTCCTTCTAGAAATTGAACTTTTTCTTTCAGTAGGGCGACATTATCTTCCAGTACCTTGTTTTTGCCCTCCATTTCAGACACTAATCTCCTTAGTAAGGTAATCTCTTCTTTCTCCCGGGGAGCAGAAACTGATTGTCGTTCGGTTTGATGCACACAAATAGCGTTCTGATTACTTGCTGCTTGATTTAAACAGGATGGATGGAAAATCTGACTGCACTTTCTACACATTGCAATCTTTTCCACATTCTTTTTGCAATGAAAATACGCGTTTTTTTCATCTTTATTACGACCGCGATTTTCGATTGACTGTTCGGTTGCCGCCATATTGGTACCTACAGAAATGTGTTGTTCCAGATATAGGTACGTGAGAAGTACCTATTTGACTTGTAAATTACGTATACAAACTTTCTTTTAGTTTTATTTCTTTTTTCAGTTTGAGGGAGAGGCAGATGATGTTGTGCTTTTCAAATTATACACGCGAATTCCACAATAATCTACATCGAAAAAACATAACGCGAGAGAAATGTGTTGTTTTATATATAGGTACGTTAGAAGTACTTATTTGACTTATAAATTACGTATACAAACTTTCTTTTAGACTCATTCCTTATTTTCAGTTTGAGGGAGAGACAGATGGTGTTTTTCAAATAATACAAGCAAATTTCACAATAATCCCCATCGAAAAAATATAATGCGAGAGAAATGTGTTGTTTCAGATATAGCTACATTAGAGGTACCTATTTAACTTGTAAATTACGTATACAAACTTTCTTTTAGACTTATTCCTTATTTGCAGTTTGAGGGAGAGACAGCTAATGTTGTGTTTTTAAATAATACAAGCAAATTTCACAATAATCGCCATCGAATAAATGAAATGGAAAAGAAATGTGTTGTTCCAGATATAGGTGCATTAGAAATACCTATTTAACTTTTAAATTAAATGTGTGAACTTTCTTTTAGATTCATTCTTAATTTTAAGTTTGAGGGAGAGACGCTGACGTTGTGTTTTAAAATAATACACGTGAATTTCAGAATATTCTCCATCGAAAAAATATAATGAGATCGAAATGTGTTATTTCAGATATAGGTGCGTTCGAAGTACCTATTTGGCTTGAAAATCAAGTGTAAATTTTTTTTTAGATTCATTCCCAATTTTCAGTTTGAGGGAGAGACAGCTGATGTGTTTTTTAAATAATACAAGCGATTTTCACAATAATCTCCATCGGAGAAATATAATTGGATAGAAATGTGTTGTTTTAGATATAGGTACGATAAAAGTCCCTATTTAGCTTGTAAATTACGTATACAACGTTTTTTCGATTCATTCCTTATTTTCAGTTTGAGGGAGAGACAACTGATGTCGTGTTTTTTTTAACAATACAAGCGAATTTCACACTAGTCGCCACCGAACAAACATAATGGGATAGACATGTGCTTTTTCAGATATGGGTGCTTTAAAAGTCCCTATTTAGCTTGTAAATTACGTATACAAAGTTTCTGTTAGATTCATTCCTTATTTTCAGTTTGAGGGAGAGACAGCTGATGTCGTGTTTTTTTTAATAGTACAGGCGAATTTCACAATAATCGCCATCGAAAAAATATATTTGGATAGAAATGTGCTGTTTTAGATAAAGATGCATTAAAAGTCCCCATTTGTCTTGTAAATTACCTATACAAAGTTTCTTTTAGATTCATTCCTTATTTTCAGTTTGAGGGAGAGACAGCTGATGTCGTGCTATTTTTAATAATACACGCGAATTTCACACTGATGGCCATCGAAAAGATGGGATAGTTGTTTCAGATATAGGTGCTTTGAAACTACCTGTTTAACTTGTAAGCTACGTATATAAACTTGGTGATGTCTGTAAAGAGCAAGGCGAAAGGTTTCATCAAGAAATCAACGAAATGGAAAGAAGGAGCCAAGGAACATGGAATGTCAACAGGATAGCGGATTAGTGCTCGATGTTAAAAAGGGACGATACAGAACCTGCCCACAGTAAGAAAACCACTAAAAGAAGTATGGATGGGATGCGTTTCTATAAGGGCTCTTGACTAATGAGAATTTAACATTTTTCAACATTCTGTTGTGTAAATGTAAACTATGGCACTTCTTACCTGTGTAATAAAAGCCAGACCCTTTAGAACTGTGAAAATTGCATTAAATTTGGTGTTTTACCCACAGTAGTTGCCTTTTCCGTGAGATAATCTGACATGATTGAAAAAAAAAGGATTTCATTATTAACATCAGCACGGGAAATTACGTAGAAGTCAGCTACACAAACAATTTAAAAAAAAATCTTGCAAAGACTTGTATTATATTTTCTAATCATTAGTTCTGTGATGACCAAACCATTATCGTTATTTCTAGTGGGCCTGTTTGAGTCGCATAAAGTTTACTGTACCGACGCTTGATCGGACCATACATTATGGACAATCCCGATAAAATCTTATTAAAATTTAAATTCGTGCGAGTTATTAAATACTTTTACAAATCATAATGCCTTTTTCTCATTGTAAGTTAAAGGAAAATACGCTTTTACATGAATTATTGCCGTAGCGCTTTCCCATTTCGCCATAATATAAGATGATTTAAGAGCTTTTTCGTACAGCATTATTAAAACCATTTTCTGGGGATGTGTAATTTCGAACTGAACACAATTTTTCGTGTGTATGTTGATTTGATTTGCAAGACATAAAAGGTTTTTACAGCAGATTGTACATCTAAAGAGATAATTATTTTTTAAGAGAAATTGTAATTAGTACATTAAGAATGAAAATGTTTTTGCTATTTAATGTCGAGGAGGAACATTAAGGAGTGAATTTATTTATACGGACGAAAGGTTTATTCCGTTACATTTTAAATAATAATAATAATAATAATAAACGGCTTTTATTTTCAGAAATAGTAATACATAAATCATAATGGTAAACATAATATCAGAAATGAAGGAAAAACTAAAAGAGGGAAGTGCACCCACCCAGGCGAAGTCTAGCCTATGGTTACTCTCACTCAACCTTTGCGAGCCCACCACACCTCTCCAACTTAAACATAAAAACAAGTAAATTATTAACAGCACTACACTAAATAAAACTAAAAAAAGAATCTCAAGAAAAAATCGTTGATCACCAAGCACAAGAAGAGAAAGAGCGTCAAAATACCTGCATACATACCAATTTAAAATCATCTCAAGCAGCACCCTTCAATTATTTTTAATTTTATTTTAAGGAAGGAGCCATCCAAGTCGCCCATCGCAGCACCCCGCTGACCAGACTACCGTCCACGCAATTGTTCACAATATAAGTGAGATCGGAGTTTATACTTAAACTTGTTAATATTATAATGTTTAAATTCTTCAGGCAGTGAATTATACAGATTAATAGCATTGAAAGAGAAACTTCTTTTAAACATAGCTGTTTTATGTCTGGGCATTGTGAGTTTTTTAGGAAATCTTACATTTACTTTATGAATATTATGTCTAGGGATAAATTTGCTTTTTATTAATTCAGAAGTATTTGGCTTGTTAATAGTTTTATGTATAAAATTTCCCAGGTGATGAGTCCTGCGATTACTCATATTGAGCCAGTTGCATTCCGACACTTTCGCCGAGATGTGGTCGTATTTTCTAAGGCCAAATATCAATCTGCAGCAGGCGTTTTGGACTTTTTGTATTCTGCCCTTATCAATCTCATATAGACAGGGGCCATAAATAAAATCGCAGTATGTAAAATGAGAGAGGCACAACGATCCACAGAGAATCCTTTTTAAATTAAAACTGAGAATATGTCTATTACTGTATAATAGTTTTAATGAGCAAAAGGCTCTTTTAATAAGCTGTTTTAGATGTTCACCAAAACGTAACTCTTCGTCAATCAACAATCCGAGATTCTTTGCAGCAGAGACAAAAGCTAGAGGCCTGCCATCAATTTGTAGATTTAGTGAATTCTTAATAATATTTCTCTTAAAATTACTACCGAAGCATAACACCCTTGACTTATCCGAATTTAGGTTTAAATTATGTTCATCTGAAAGTGCTTTTATAGTATTTAAGTCCCTAGAAATATTTTGTCCAGCTTGTAAAATGTCCGAGTGCTTAAACGAATAATATAGCTGCGTATCGTCAGCATAAGCCTGCGCCATACAATAAATCGGAGATGTGATTATATCGATTGTGTATATAATGAATAACAAAGGAGAGAGGATAGAACCCTGAGGCACTCCAGAGCGAATGCCCACCCTGCTAGATTCGACACCCTCATATACCACGCTCTGAGACCTATTACTTAAAAAAGATTTAATAAATTCCAATGCAAGTTGGTCAAAGCCATAGTATTTTAACTTAGCACAAAGTAGCCGATGGTCAAGGGTATCGAATGCTTTTGAAAAATCCAGCAGAATGAGCACACTCACGTCGCCCTCGTCAGACGCCTTAATGATCTCATCAAGGACTGCTGTTAAGGCAGTGGCTGTGCCAAAGTCCCGCCTAAAACCACATTGGATATCAGGTATCAACCTCTTAGACATGAAATAACTATAAACTTGTTGGTAGAGAACTTTTTCTAAAATTTTCGAAAGCGCTGGCAAAATGCTGATAATGCGCAGATCTGAAAAAGATTTTGGGTTGTTTATCTTCGACAAAGGTATTCCAATGGCAGTTTTCCACAATGTTGGAAAAGTACCCTTTTCAATAATGTAGTTAATAATGTGTAAAATAATGTGGTCGATAAAAGGACTACAAAGTTTCAACATTTTAGAGTTGATATTATCGATTCCCAAAGCATTCGTTTTTATGTTATGTAAGATATGATGTATGTCATCAATATTCGTGAAAGAGAAACTAAATGAGTAATTAGGACTATAAAAATTCCTATTATAAAAATCAATTTTTTTGTCACATTTATTTGAAACGTTCTGTAAAAAAGATGAAAAGTATCCATTAATTTCTTCCGGATTAGATAAGTCATAAGGCAGAGAATTTTGTTTGTTAGTGCGGATATTAAGATCTCTAAGGGCCCTCCATGTTTTCGCAGAGTTATTTTGGGCAGATATGCCAATTAAGTAGTTCTTTTTTGCTTCTCTTGTAGAAGAAACAATTTGATTTCTTAGTACTTTATAATTTTCCCGGTCAATATCCAACCCAGTTTTTTTATATTTTTGCCATGCTTTATTTCTACGTTTTTTTAAGTTTATGATATCTTCATTTAGCCAGGGCGTTTTGGGTTTTGTAACTCTTACTTCTCGAATTGGAGCATGCCTATCGAATAAATCTGTAATTAGATTATTAAAAATATTAATTTTATTTTCTATATTATGTTCCCGAAATAGGTGGTGCCATGGTAAACTTTCCAACTCAGTTTGAAAATGCTGAATATCAAAGGTTTTAAAGCAACGATACTTAACTTTCTTAGGCGGCGGTTTTTTAAAATGAAGATTAAGCTGTACGTAGACTAGATTATGATCCGAGATGTTCTCGCAAGAGAGTGTTCCATATCGATCAATTATTTCAGTGTTGTTTATGAGTATAGGGTCAATTAAAGTACTAGATGTACCCGATATTCTGGTTGGTTCATCTAAAATCTGTGAAAATCCATATGATTCAAAAGTGTGTAAAACGGGGTTATTTAAATTTAGTAATGAGATAAAATTTTAATTAAATTATATTAATATTTACCAATCCTTTATTTATTTATTTTATTTATTTGTTTATTCATGTTCCAGTATGACAACTACAAAATCGTGTTGGAATAGTCAAGGGTAAAGAAAACTTAAAACTAAGCTAAAAACTAATAAATATCAAATGTTCCTACACTAGTTTCAGATACAAGTAGAATTTAAAATTTTGAGTTAACAACAGTAAAAAACACATATTAAAAGAAAAACTATGTAAAATTTTATTTTTATATTTAGAGACCAGAAATATTTTAAGTCGAGTCTTAAAGCTATCAGCAGATTTACATTGTTTAAAATCATCTGGCAGTAAGTTATATAGCTTTAGGCCGATTACGTTGGGAGATTTATACGTTACTTGAGATTTATAGGGCGGTATATAGAAGTTACTTGTATTTCTAGTATTAAGTGGGTGGATGTGTTTATTCTTCATAAATTTGTCTTTATTTTTCAAGATATACAGACAACATTCAAATATATAAAGAACTGTCAGTGTCAATGTATTAAAACTTTTAAAATATTCCCTACAGGAAATTCGATGTCTCACCCCTGCCATGCATCTTATTATCCTTTTTTGTTTTAGAAACACATCCTTAGACAAAGTTGAGTTGCCCCAAAAGCACACTCCATACCTTAAAATAGACTCAACTTGAGCGTAAATAAATAATTGTTTCTGCGTTAAAATATCCCTAAGATTTAACATAACATAAAAAGCAGAATTTAATTTGGATATAACATGCATACAATGGTCTTTCCACTCAAAACATTGATCAACATATAATCCTAAAAAATTAACCGAACTAACACTATTTTTTCATTATTTATACTAATAAACTTCAACACTCTCACAATGTCTTTGCCTAGTATGAAATCAAACAGTTTGTGTTTTAGCGGTATTAAAAAATAATGAATTACAAGAAAACCGGTTATACATATCCAGCAATGCTGAATTTATTTGCTGGTTAAGAAGGATTTCAGATTTGTTGGACAGTATTACTGAAGTATCATCTGCAAAAGACGTTACATAAGCATCCGAAATAACATCCGGTAGTTCATTAACATAGAGTAAGAACAGCAGCTCCAGATGACCTTTTATTTTTTAGTTTATTCATTATTAAAACATAGAATTCATGTTCAAGAAAAGGAAACAATAAAAATATTTTATCAGGGTATTTAAATTTAAAAAATTACCATTTTGAGACTGAGGAATTTCTTTGGCTGTTTTTATCGCTGCATCTCTAAAAAGGGAATTAAAGGTATTTGCCACTATATTTGGGCATTCTATTAGACTTTCTGAATCATTCATCCTAATACTTATGTTTTTTCCATTATTACTTTTGCCTCATAAGTTATTTATTATAGTCCAAGCGCATTTTGTTGGATTTGTTGCATGTGATATTTTATTTTGAAAATATGAATATATGGAATCTTTTACTAACTTTTTATGTTTCTTTTTTGCATCTTTGTATACAGGCTTTAATGCAATATTATCTTTGGTAAAATCAAAAAGATTTTTTAAATTAGCACTAGACTTTTTAACGTTCGCAGTAACCCACTTTTTCCTCTTACACTGTTTGTACTTTTTTTTATTTGGAAAATAAACATCAAAATAATACTTTAATACATTAAAAAAATATGAAAAAGCTTCATCAATATTCATTATACCATATAAAGCAGACCAATTTTCTTGCTGTAATGCAATTAGAAAACTATTTAGAGACTGATTATCATAATTTCTATTAGAGAACGATTTGCACTCTTCTTGTCTTATGTCATGGTTTAACTGAACATATATTGATTTATGGTCACTATCTATATTATCAATAATACAAACATTTTCCTATTTCAAGTCATTAATAAATACATGATCAATACACGACACGGACATATTAGTAGACCGGGTGGGGCTATCAACCATATCATAGAGCCCAAACTCATGGCATATATTATATAATTCTTTAAAACACTGATCATTTTTGAACGAATCGCAATTAAAATCACCACATAATATCAATTTACGGTCAATCCTATACACACACTGCAATACACTACACAGCTTTATTAAGAATGACTGTATATCGCAAGAAGGCGATCTGTAACAGGTCAAAATAAAGTAAGAGTCATTCTTTAGCACCGCTGACAACCCGCACACCTCAAAAACTGTTTCCTCACAAAAGGTATCTAGGTTTATTACTTTAAAGTTTAAAGATGATCCTATCCAAACGGCTACTCCACCTCCTACCGTAAAGCATCATTTCTTCTTCACATTTCAGTAAAGCATAAAAACAATACATCTTGAAAATCATCGATATCACAACCAATTTGATCACTTGTTGATTTATTTAAGGATTGACAATT
Organism: Pissodes strobi; assembly: GCA_016904865.1. NCBI lineage: Eukaryota > Metazoa > Arthropoda > Insecta > Coleoptera > Curculionidae > Pissodes > Pissodes strobi. The sequence goes on along the minus strand of MU185428.1, from coordinate 24,712 downwards.
TAGTAGGAGTAACTGAGGGTTAAGATCTTTTATTATTCCGGTGGCTTTATCACCTGTCTGCGCAGGTGTAAAAAACGCCTAACACAGGCTCCTGCTGGCCAGATTGATGGATCCATGGCCTTACTGAGATTATCCTTAAGTATGCGGATCCTAAAGCTAGCATACTCTTCTGGATGTCTTGATGTTAATTCCACACATGATGCCTCTGGAAAATATACTCGATATACATACAATTCTGCATATTGTTTGACACCCCTGACTATCCCTGTACGTGTTGTATCATTATTTCCAACAATAGCAATAGCATTTGGCCACCATTTTTTGTATTCCACATGCTTTCATTCATTATCACTGCAATTCTGTTGATTTGGTATTTTTGAGGGGTTTTATCTGTCGACCTACTTTGATCTTCCTCAGTTATATTAATTTTCACTTGAGAAGTTCCGCCTTCATTCACCATCAAGCGCATTTTGTTCCGAGAAATAACATTAGTCCTTGGACTAGGGTACCCAGATGTATTTGCGACTGTTGATTCTGACACAGATTTGCCAACACTGGCCGTATTTACGATTTGTGTATCTTTTATTTTGTTTTTAGACATATTTAGAAGGGCATCTTGACTTAAAATAGTCTTTTGCTGATTATCAATAGTTCTCTCTAACTCCTTATTGATCTTTTTGAGACATGCAAGTTCCGTATTTAAACATTTAATGTCAGTTTTTAAGGTTAGTACATCATTGGACTTACCAGTCATATCAACACTGTCTCCATTAGCATCATAAAACTCACAATTTTCACCAGATTCAATTGCTTTACGGGCACTGTCACTTAGCTTGACATCACTAGGTATAGTTTGTGTTAATAATATAGAGATTAACTTATTTTTATTCAATTTATCTAACTCTTTGGTAACCGCCTCATTCAGTTGCACTTTAGTATTCATATAAAAGCACCAGTTATCTATTTTCTAAAACTGAAGTGAGCTTGATATCCAACATTTGAAACAACCAATGAAATAAAAAACTCCATGATTGGTCGATTGTCGAGATTCGCATAAGAGAATTGATTATCTTGATTGGGACCTCGAACGGGTAAATTCATTGCAATGCAGGTTTGTCTAGAATAATATAATTTTTGTACGTTTCGCTAACCATATGAACCCCATCAGGATTTTTAACCATGGTTAACGAAACGCGCGTCGATATTGCAAATAAAATTGTGTTGTAGAGCATTTTGCCAAATAGTACGGCGGTTAGTCAAACCAACCTTGCATTTTTGAGTAGAGCATTGCTATTTGGCACAGTGGTAGTATATACCCATACCTCACTTTTAAGAAGTGAAGTTTGCAACCACGGGAGAGCAGCGATATGGCGGATTGTATACCTGCCAGGGCCAAATTTGAGAAAATCGCTAAACGAGCACACCCGACAGTTTCAATGGGTAACTATCACTCACCAATATTACGGGAGGTATTCTGGAACGTAACTGGACCATGTGCCAGCCGCGTGGTGGCAGGTTGCCTACCCCCTAGGCGCAGAAACTAATGAAATCGATTTTGTAGTGTTAAGCTAGTGATTTTTGTAACTCACTCCATTTCCACAGACAAAATATAAATACTTCAGCTCCCAATGGACCCAAACACTCGTTTTAAAAAGGGAAAAAGTTTTTAAAGCGGTATGCTCATAAATATATTAAACTGAAAACAGTTAACTTTAGGTTACCTCAGTTGTAAGATGGACAGAAAATCATAAGATTAAGAAAAGCTGTATTTAATGCAAACAGACAGTTTAGCAACATCATTTAATGCGTTTAGCATTAATTCCATGTCGTTATTAATGGATGATATTTTTCATTGTACTAAACGTAATCACAGAATGTAATAATACAAAATCTATTACGTCACAAATTTGAGCCATAAATATCAGACTTTTGCACTTGTTTGACATTAATTAAGGCCCTTAGGGCACGTGCAACTACGAAACTCATGGCAAAGTGCTATAGATTTAGCGCAGTTGCATTTCCCATTACATGACACAAGCGTTTCTTTACAAGCCTCTTGTGCAGTTGTAGGCTTAGTTCTATTGAGCAACCTCCATCCTTCCAGGCCGGCTTTCCAGCCGCGCACTGATAGTGATGGCAGGTTCAAGGCGTTCAGGATTGGGGAGACCGCTTGTCTGGCCTTCTGCGCTTCGTAAGAAGCTTTAAAATTTTGGAGATCTAGGAAATCTTCGGTCAGAGGAATGCAGTCTAGGGGTTTTCCCTTAGCGAAGAGCGCCCGACGGCATTTGGTGAGGCTTTCGTACTGCTTAACACTGTAAATTGCATTAAAAAAGAATAGAGAAAAATTGTGGTAAAGCCGTTTATTAGTATCGGTAGATATGGATACTCCCGGGTCGTATATAGCCATGACGAATCGCTGTATACCAGGCTTTGCATCCTCTACCTCTCCTTGCATCAGCATCTCTAGGAAAGGGGCGACTTCAGCGTGCAGCTTTAAGACAATCAATGCTGTCTTCTTTTCAATCTTGTAGAATCTGAGAGAGCATGGAATGCTGGAAGTACAGTAGATAATGCTGGCCCTGCTAAGAAATAATTAGTTAAATGATTTTATTGTTATAATTACCTAATGCCGATGAGATTTCGTGAATAGGAAGATACCTATGTTGCTTTCCAGTCCTTAAGTGAATCCATAACTCCTCAACCTCTTGTGGTTTGGCCCAGCATGATATTGCACACAACCACATCTGTATCTGATGTTCTAATCAGAACCTTTCTGTATCCATATTTTAGCATGTGAGCCAGATGTACAAACATGCGAGAGTCGGCGTCTTCATGGTTACATGGAATAAGACTAGTAATATTAACTAACATCTGCATGGTTTGACGTTATGGAGTTGTCAGATGTCGAGTCAGATGTAGACACAAGAATGGACTTATTTTTTGGTGTTTAAGTAGATATGCTCCTAGCCAGAATGTGATACAGATCAGTTTTGCTTTCGGAATTCCGTTTTAGTATCTATCTCCAGCTGGGGACCGATTCCTCTTTTCTCGTAGGTCAGCGCCTTCAGGTTTTTCTTAAAGTACCTGTTTGATCAAAAATACTTATGTTAAACTCAAACAACGTACCTTATGTGTATTAAAGGCTTGTAATTCAAAGATACTTACAAATCACAAACTATATTCAATCGGGAAACCGTAGAACATTCCCTCCTTTCAATGAATGCTGGGAAACTTCAAAGTCAGAGAAAATGAGACAAAGATCCGGCTTCATCAAGTACATAATAATTGCTCCTCCATCCAAAATCTTGGTTTGGAGATTGGAACAATCAGCTGCAGATTTAGACGAGCAAGCGAGACATTGACTCAAAACCTCTGACTTACTTGCAACGTACAATCTACTGAATAGATCATTTGTAGTTTTCAATGCTTTAATTTGGCTCTTTGCTCTTATTGTTGCCCTCCCTTTGTAACTGGAGAATCGCCAAAAATTACTAGCTTATTTCGTTTATTAGGCTCAAGGATTGACACAGTTCCTTGCTGCACTAATCCCACCCTAGAGTTTCCATAGTCATCACAGCCTGCTTAGAGCTTTTAGAGGAGCACTTACGATTATTCAAATTGAATAAATCGTCGATTTCCTCGGCGGAAGGATTTCCTAGTAAGACGAAATTACGTTAAAATAATAATAAATACATCGATTATTATGTTTTATTTATATGTACTTGCCTGCGGATTTATTAGTTTCTGCGCCCAGAGGGTAGGCAACCTGCCACCACGCGGATGGCAGTTATATTCCAGAACACTTCCCATATTATTTGTGAGTGATATTCACCGATAGAAAGGCTCGAGTGTGCTCGTTTAGCGGTGTTCTCAAATTTGCGCCGGGCAGGTATACAACCCGTTATACCGCTGCTCTCCCGTGATTGCAAACTTGATTCCACTTCTTAAAAGTGAGGTATGGGTATACACTACCACTGTGCCAAATCTCAGTGCTGTACTAAAAAATGCAAGGTTGGTCCCAATATCGCTAATTAACCGCCGTACTAAAAGGTTCCAAGCCCCAACTTAGCGGGTAAGTGCATATTTTTGATCCTTGTGGTTTTTTAAAATTATTTTATACATCATTGGGTTTATTTGGTTTGTAAATATCTCTCTACTGCTTTTTACCTGCTCAGTCGATAGCAAATAATTTGTGTCCATTTTCATTTATTTATTTTTTATGGCAATGACACACATTCGATTCTCACACCCCTCACAATAGGGCATCCTGATGCCCCCCTGCTAGAAAATCCAAAGAAACGTGAAAGAGGTTTTTTCAGATAGTATTTTCCTCTGTTATAAGCCGGCACACTTTGTTTCACGGAAAACAAGCCTCCATTACAGTAGCCTCTCGGTAATGCGAACAAGGGTAAGTAACCCAGAGAAGCAGATTGCAGCGGTATTGAACGGCACCCTGTTAGGTAGTATAGATAGGTTAGTTTTAGCCCTAGGCGTGACAGCGATGCGCTCCTACAAATCACGCTTGGAAAAGCGTGAAAGGCGGCTCTAGCTGCGTGTAACGCGGTTTATATTAGCCTTAGCAGACCACCCAAATTGTAAGTGTGTATAGAAATAAATGTTGTTGTTGTTGTTGTTGTTGCGATTCTCATGCGTCCGATATCCGACGATACGATGACCCGGCAGTGTTTCTATTGGTTAAAACATTCATCATCCTATTGGTTGGATTGTCAAGATTTTCGTATCCGAATTTTTCAGGCAATTTGGCATTTTGCCTTTTCATTTATAAACTAACCTGAAGCAATAGTTTTGATTGAGACACAAGGAGAAATCCCAAAATTTTCATATTCAACACACAGTTAGAGGGACCCAAAGATAAGTTTTTACCGAAAAATGTACCATGATCTTGTCCTACGAAACTTCCTTAAAATTAGTGCAAATCCATTGTTTATATAATCCTCCTTAAACAATGGCAAATCTCTCGCCAGCAAAAATTAATTCACGTATACTCGTACACAATAGGTCTTGGTTAATATTAATTAATATATTAATAACATAACTAGATTATGGAAACTTTCGCAACCCCTCCTCAAATAATACAAATATCTGTCCTGATGCGTTACAGTCTCATTCCCTTTAATAAATTATGGTAGGCGTTTTACTGTGCTCGATTTTTATATCCTATAGTTATTCGGAACGCAAATACTCCGATTGATATGTCAATATGTAATATGTGTCAGATTTTTTGTATAGGATGTGGTTTTTGAGTTCGCCTATAAAACATCGAAATTTGCCCAGCCTGTACGTGTAGATTATAAGGTCATGTATTATAGATTTGTATAGGTAATATTAAATTCATTATACATTTTTTTTCATTAGAGCTTATTTAATATAATTCGATATTTTTTCCAGATCCAGAACTCCATCTGACATCGGATGATTTGAAAAATATTGGAATAACGATTGACGCTAAAACATTCTGACCAATAGGAGCTACGTAACGTCGGATATCGGACGCATGAGAAGCCTTAAAGGAAGATCCTATGGCACTCGACGAACGGTGTGTGTACGAAGATATTGATTGTCACGGTTTTTCAATACTTGTAGGTGCTAATTTGGGGGTACCAGATGTCCTTGGAGTGAGTTCCACAGCGATGCAGTGCGTCAGACAAAGGAGTCCTTGTGCTGCCAATTGTACAATGAACGGGTGCCCTCTTACCGTCTCTTGTGACGGTCTGGCAGGCGTTGCTGGGGGGCGGGATGAGGCGGGACAAATCCTGGGAAAATCTGCCGTGAAAATATCTATAAAACAAGGATATCTGGCCACATGTCTGTGGTGTTCCAGACTATCCCACATGCCGGGTCAACTCCGGGTCGCCGACGAGACGCACAGCTCTCTTCTGAATGGAATCCAGCAGCTTTAGGGTGTGATTCGGTGCGGAACCGCAGATGTGTAAGCACGGTCTTATTTGCGCTTTGTAGAGCAAGAGTAGCTGCTGCAGTGTATACATTTTTTTATTTCGAAATTGCCCACCAAGCTTCTGCGAGGTTGATTTTGCGATGATAGCAAGGAGTTATACCAGGACATATCGCTGATGACCGAGACATCCAGTAGTTCGATTGACGAGGATGAAGGAATGGTCGATCCTGTCATAATGATGTAAACGCCCGGCTTTCTTGGTAAACGTGGCTGCTAGGGTTTTTGTTGCATTGAACTGGAGCAAATTTCTGTCGTCTTAAGTTCGAACCTTCTTCAGATCTTGATTAATTGCTGTAATGTCCTCCTGTCTACAGTGATAGGTCTCAGTCGCTGGTAAAGGCTTTTCCGATCTAAATTGGGAGACAAGGGTACTGTAATCCCCAAAACTGTAAGTGGAATTATTGGTTTCGGTCAGCAGGTCATTAATATAGATGAGGAAGAGAGTTAGTAAAAGTATCGCGCCCTGAGGCACAACCGCGTTAATGGTGAATGTGTCTGAGATGTGTCCATAAACTGCAACATGCAGAGATCGGTTCTTAAGGAAACTGGCAAGCCAGCTGCAGAGAGAGGGTGGCAGGCCAAAGGATGGCAGTTTGTTGAGCAATCCGTCATGACAAACTCTGTCGAATGCTTTTGGAATACCCAACGCAATCGGTCGAGATTCTCCGTAGTTCTCAATTACATTACTCCATATATGAGTGACATATTCCAATGTATCTCCTGTCGATTTCTCTTTGCGAAAGTCCTATTCGTTCCTGCTAATTAATATGTTGGTCTCAAGATACACGAGTAGTTGCTGATTGACTACACGTTCCATCCCTTTTCGGTAAGACAGAGAAAAAAATCTGGACAAAATAGGTGTTAGTTCATTGGCGCAGTTTCTTAACACGTCCGGTCCTGATGCCTTTTGCGTATCTAGTTCTTTGAGGACTTTACGAATATCACGGTTATGAAACTTAACTTCTGCCATGGTAATGTTGATGTCCGATATGGTGGGGAGAGCCTTGTCTTGGGGGACGTTAAAGGTAGAGTGCGATGAAAACATTTTGGAGAGCATGTTTGCTTTTTCCCTGGCCACGTGATGCCACGTTCATCTGTCAAAGGTGGGAGAGATATTTTTTTAAAGTTATTACTTACTGCCTTTGCTGCAGAACAGAAATTCCTGGAGCCACTGGGGCATTGCAAAAGTTTATTCCTGATCCTTTGATTATATTTGTCCTTAGTTTCGTCAATCACACGTTTGCACTCCTTTCCCGCTTCGGCAAACTGAACTTACCTGAAAATTAAAAATCTTTAATAGTAAAAAGCTGTCCTGAGTTAAAGTAAGTAAAAATTTGTTAAATTATAGTGTATGAAATTTATTTTTTGGACTTTATTTTCTGTCTGATATTTAATGTGTAAATTGATTGGTCTATGCCACGGTTATTTTCCATTTTATGTAATATTCTGAAATTGGCTAAAGATAACCACCACTTTCGAACACTCAAACAGAAAGAAACTGATCAAGAACCAAGTGAGCCCTAGACAAAGTCAATTTACATCATTTATGTTTTGAAATATGCAGAAGATGTTCAGGTATTGGGACTTTTGATGTACTGAGACGATTAAGGGCCAGGTGAGTGAAGCTAAGTTTAAGCCAATTTGAAAAATAGTATGATTAAAGACCAAATTTAATCTCTTCTTGAATTTCAAAATTTGTCAATATTAATTCAGTTTCTTTTGCTAACTTGGTAAATTTGTCTATTTATCATCATTTATGTGACAACTTTAAGTATATAATAGGCATTACACGTTAAGTGATCTGGTGGTAAGATAATATTCTTTTTATCCCTAGGAACCTCGGCGCCCAAAACAAATTTCTGCTAATAAAAGGGCACAACCCATCCTCGGGAGTAACCTCTATCCAAATCTACGAGAGTCTTAGAAATATTTAATCTTTATATCAATTAAAGGACAGGAAAGGTTTCGAACATGAAGGAAAATTGTTCTTTGCAAATGGAGTCCATTGTTAATTTCTTTAAACTAATGAATTTTGTTTTTCCAATATTTTTGGTCAATCTGTCGCTTTTTTAGACGTGTCGAAATTTAAAATTTTCTAATCATATCTATTTCTTCATGTAATTGAATGAGTACTTTTCGCCTGCAACAGCTGGTAAGACTGAAAATTTGAAATCTTGACAAGTCATGTCAATGGTGGATGTAAGAAAAGTTCTAAGCGTGACCAGAAGGGAGGCTGATATTTGGATTTTCTTTCGTATGAAAGAACTTAAAGCTTCCTTTGCTATAATGATCAATGCAAAATTTTTATTTTACTATTAGTTATTTGAGTCAACTTCAATGCGATCGCTGGGCAATGCACAAGATGACCTTGCCTTACTCGGGATTTGTTTGTAGTTAACATTAAATGGAAACAATTTTCGCTTGGTCATCACTAATTATCGTAAAAGCTCAGAAATTATGTAGGGCATTAAAAGACTTTGAAATAGTATGACAAGAAAACTTTCCAATGCTAAAGAACTTTACCAAAAACTGTACCAATTCCTAATCATGAGCTAAGAAAGTAATTAATAAAAAAATAGAAAATATGTAGTGAGTTATAATATGATGTTTAATAAAAAGAAATGGGCAATATTTATTGGAAACATCCAAAAGTTTCGGCAAGCCTCACTTAAATAGGGACACAGAAAATGAGAAATGGATGATAACATAAAATATTTACGGGTACGTTACATGCTCTTCTAAAATATAATAAGAACTACTTTGCAAATCGTTGTTTTAGCATTATCAGTAATAACTTTTAAACCAGAAAAGACATTTTAAAATTTAAGAAGACTGAAAATGTGGCTAATGTCAGTTTTAGGCCAGAGACATTAAATGGTTGCGATATTAAAATTGAAGTAATTATTACTCCGCATGCCAATGCGGCACCTGTAAAATTGGACCCAGTTATGTCAATCAACGATGGAACTTATATTTCGAAATTGATATGTATTTTATATTTTCTTTGGTAATCTTTAGTTCTATAGCTATGGATTGATTTAACTGAATACATATATACTTTATTTTTTTTAATTTAAAGGAGCATTTCAAATTTACATTAGTCAGTTTTTACGTCCTTCTCACTTTTAGTTTGTTATACATGTTAAATAATATATTTTAAATGTTTATCTTTTAAGTTTATTTTTATGTTAGTTGCCCAACGTCTCATTTATCTTCCGTTGGCCAGTTTTTATTTTAGTCCTGGTGAATCAGAAATTTTGCAATATTGTTTAGATTTAATTTTGTTTTTTTTTTAGAAAAACGGATCTCTTTTTTTATTAATTGCGGTTGTTCTTTATCTGCAACTGAAAGTTTGTGATATGTAAGGCGAAATTTAATTTCTATGTGAGAGCTTGTTTATAGCTATTTTAAATCTATAATTTTTAAATTTTTTAATCTCAACTGCATAACATATATATCCTTTAGGGTTCAAGGACACATAGCTTCACTTTTTACTTCAAAACTTCGCAACAAGCTATTTTTTGCATTAAAATGTATTTATATTTTATCCTGCATCTAAAAATGCCGTAAAATATTGGATTTTCCATGAAAGGAGCAGGCATGAATTATGTAAAATCATACATATCTCCATTTTGCTTCGACCTTGGCCCCTTTCAACTTAAGTCTATTTATAAAGTGTAAAAGACGTTTTCGTAACATAACATGTTAGTTCACATCATATTCAAAATAGGTATTCTAAAACATTGAACATTTCCTACCTAAAGGCCCGTTTTCACGGGTCGATCTGAGTTGAACGATTTGGGTCGATTATTCAATCGAAAGAAAATTGAATATGTAAACCACCTTTCGGCTTGGCCGTTCGGCGGAGTGAGTCGATTCGACGGAAGTAGAAAGACTGTCTACAGCCGCGTTCTTACTAGTCGATTTAAGTGGAACGATTTTTATTGATCAAGCAAAATCGAATAAAAATATGCTTGTGAACCATGTTTTCCCTTTAAGTTGATCAATTTCAGTTGAACCGAAAAAGTTTGATCCATTCAAAACTTATCGATCAATAAATGCGTCATAGGCGAATTTATGGGCCAATTTCAGACAAGTTGAAACGCATTTGAACCGTGCGAACGGTAGTCAGTCGAGTTTTGTTTTCAACAGTTTAATTTTGAGACTTGGGTGTGCTAGTTTTGCGTTAAAAAAAGACAAAAAGATGACCATGAAGTGGGCTGAAAGTATTATGTTACATTTTTTGGATTTATATCAAAACCATGACTGTTTATGGAATACCCAACTCGAGAGTTACCGAAACAGGGATGCTCGAGACAACGCTTTAGCCAACATCGTCAAAGAAATGCAGAAGGTAGAAGTAAATGTAACTGTTGCCGACATTAAAAATAAGATAAAAACAATTAGAACGATGTACAAGAAAGAACTTACATTGGTATTAAAATCTCAAAAAAGCGGTTCAGGAACAGAGGATATATACAAGCCAAAGATATTCTGGTTTAAGAAAGCTGATTTATTTTTACGAGCAGTATCTATAACAAGAGACAGCACATCAAATTTGGTAAGTACACAACTTTAATTCTTAAAGACTAAGTACTTAATTATGATAAATCATTGTATCTTGCCAATGTACGGCACCCGGACCACAGAAATATTCAGCATATTTGTCCCTTTTATTAGCAGCTTCTATTGAATAATTTCTACTTCTATTATGGTCTAATTCACGTAAACCATTACCTAAAATATTTTCCGATCTCCAGGAACCTGGTGTAATGGATCCAGTAGTAAAATCTTCAGTATCAAATGATCCTGCTGGCGTATATTTTTGACTCGAAGTAGAAATTAGCCAGTTGTGTAATGCACAGGCTGTTTTAATAATTATATCCACTTTGTCAATGTCCACAGCTATTGGTCGTTCAAAAATTCGAAATCTTGAGGTTAAAATTCCAAACGCATTTTCTACTATACGACGTGCCCTGGATAGGCGGTAGTTAAATATCTTCTGGCTTTTAGAGAGATAAGTAGATCTTGCATAAGGTTTAAAAATATATGTTTTTAGTGGGAAAGCATCGTCGGCTACGAAAACTCCATTTTTCGGAAAATTTAGCAAATTTGATTCCATAGCTGCGTTTAGAGTTGAATTTGAAAACACAGCTGCATCATTTGCGCGTCCATTTGCACCTACATCGATATAACGAAAGCAGTAATTGGCATCAACGGCAGCAAATAAAATTACGCTGTAAGTTCCTTTATAATTGAAATACTGCGAGCCACTATGGGGTACATTACGTATAACAACGTGCTTCCCATCAAGAGCACCGCAACAGTTGGGAAAATTCCATCGTTTGTAGAAATGGTTTTGAATTTCTTTCCATTCCGTCTCATTTTGTGGAACCTGAAATTAATAAAAAATATTTTAGTATTAAAGGAGCCACCTAAAATACTGTGTCTGAAATAAATAACTAATAACAAATCAAACATTAGGTATCAAAAAAAGAAAAGATTTTGGAAATATCTTTTTTCGTTTTAGATCTTGCCAACCAATGAATTAGAAACTCAGGATGAGACGACGCTATCCCAGATAGACAATGAATTTCCTGATTCGCCCATCCATCCCCCAGATTCACCTGCGACTGCACTACCTCACACACCCCAGGTAGAAAAACAATTTGGAGGCCCTCCAGTCCGAAAACGCAAGCTGGCATCAACTAATAACTTGGCTACTAGAGTGTCTAATGTAAGTGTAGCAATAGACAAATTAGATAAATTGGCTGAAAAAAACAGAAGTGTCCCAGATGATGAGTTTGATGTATTTGGGAAACATATAGCAGCCCAGTTGAAGCAGCTTCCTCTATATAATGCACTTCTATGCGAGGAACAAATTGAAGGTATAATAAGACAGCAGCGTCTTAGGTTATTGCAAACTCCAACACAATCTCCTGCATATTCATATGAGAGTGCGAGGGACGAGCACTCGTCTCTTTCACTACAATCGCATACAGATAACACATTTGCTGCCTTGGAACCCACCTCCGATATTATCGCTGAAGCTCTTTCCAATTTATAATTTAGTGTTGTAAAACATATTTAATAAATAACTTGGAGTTATACATTCACTACAAAATAAGAATTAAATACTTTAGTTTTTTTACTTTATAATTTAGTTTTGTAAAACATATTTAATAAATAACTTGGAGTTGTACATTCATTACAAAATAAGAATTAAATACTTTAGTTTTTTAACATATTTGTTTCGTTTTAACTTACCTGTATGAATTCTTTCAATGCCTCGTATATTTCTTCACAGACTGGTTTTAGAAAGGCTGATATGGTATTTTTAGGGACACGATACATGAAAGCCAATGTGCTAAAGGAATCTCCGGTTGCGAAATATCGTAAGGTTATTTGTAGCTTTAAACTTGCACTAATAGATCTTCTCATAACGGTATCTTGTTTTTCTATTTTGCTTTTTATCTTTAAAAGAAGTTCTTCAAATTGTTCTTCAGACATTCTCAAATGATTTTTGTAGGCATCCTTATCCTCTAATGCCAGCTCCTTCAGCAGGGCTCCTGAAACACCCAGTTTATTTCTCCGCAGTATCCAGTTCCTGACCCAAAATCGACGTTTTCTAGGTTTTTTGCTAAATTTTGATAAAATGTCTCTGATTTCTTCATTTAATACTTCACAAATGACTGCTATGCCCGCTTGAACAATCTCGTTCCCAGCCATTTTAAAAACCACTACCGAATCAATTTTTATTTGTGCGTGTGAACAAAAACTTGTTTCGATTTTTATTGGTCAACTTAAATTGATCAACTAAAATCGATTCGTGAGAACGCGCCTTACTTTTGGTAGGCGATTTCTTCGAATTATTTCAATGTTTTCTTCTAAAAGTTCTTCAAAATGTGCATTATCCATTCTTAGATGATTCCTATAACCCTCTAACGTATTCTCGCAGCAGACTGTCGAATGCACCATGGGTCTTTCGTCATAAAAGCCATGGTCTCGTCCAACACCCCTGTTTTTTCTCTTCCTTTTTAATTTAGCCATTATTTCATCCCGAATTGAACAACAAATTAATTGCAGCCTACATCAATAATTTCACGTGACGCCTTTTGGTACTACAATTATTCAACATGCATCGCCTACCGTTTAACCTTTTTGCTTTCAACACAGGTCGAACTATGGTCGAACGACCCAAATCGTTCAACTCAGATCGACCCGTGAAAACGCGCCATTATGCATCTAGCGTGTTCTGTGACCTGATCAAAGCGTCCGATTACATTATAGACTGAACTTTACAATAATTGATTAATAGTTACCTCTCGAATTGTCTAAGAAAAGAAAAATAAATACATGTTCTGAGACTACTTTTATTCCTGATCTATATAAAACTCCTACCTCAGTGTCAGGCTAGAGCACAATATTCTCTCTTTGCAGGCGATACTAGAGTACAGTCTCATGTAGGCAGGCACTCCAAACTGGTGAGAGCAGTTTGTTTACGGGGAGTGACGCCCCCACCATTCCGAGTTGCCACGGGATGTGACCCGTCAAATCTGGTCGTCTTCCCCAGGCTGGAGAACACCGAAGTACAAAGTCTGGAGCTGATTAATGACAGTTTGTGACAAGAGGGGCTGCATAGTGTTAGCTGGCAGGAACGTCAAACTGGTGAGCGCAGTTTGAATACGGGGAGTGACTCCCCCGTCATTCCGAGTTGCCATGGGATATGGCCCATCAAATCTCATCGTCGTCCCCCATCCCCCCGGCTCGAGAACACCGAAGTACAAAGTCTGGAGCTGATTAATGACAGTTTGTGACAAGAGGGGCTGCATTGTATTAGTGGGCAGGAACGTCAAACTGCTGAGAGCAGTTTGATTACGGGGAGTGAGTCTCCCATCATGCCGAGTTGTCACGGGATGTGGCCCATCAAATCTCATCGTCCTTCCCCAGGCTGGAGGAGAACACCGAAGTATAAAGTCTGGAGCTGATTAATGACAGTTTGTGACAAGAGGAGCTGCATTGTATTACCAGGCAGGAACATCAAACTGGTGAGACCAGTTTAATTACAAGGAGTGACTCCCCCGCCATTCCGAGTTGCCACGGGATGTGCCTCATCAAATCTAATCGTCCTCCTCCAGGCTGGAGAACACCAAAGTACAAAGTCTGAAGCTGATCACTGGGAAGTGACCCAACAAACCCCATTCTTACCCCTCTCAGATTAGTGACCACCAAAGGCATGAATCTAACGTCGATGTTTCCAGTGGAAGCGGCCCTAGCTGGTAGAAGCATACGCCTACTCGCATCGTTTGGTGAAATACCTCCCCACCAAAACCGAGGAGCGCTAAGTGGTTTTCCCGAATCACGTTCCGCTTCCGCGCTGATAGTTCCGGGCTCCACAGTAGGAATATATGGAGATGATGGTGCTTCCTGGATCAAAATATTCCGGAAGTAAACTCCCTGGCCATTCGGATCTCTGGGCGCTGGGTGGCTCTGAGAGCCCTTCATTCCGCTTTTGACGGGCAGCAAAGAATCGAACCAATTTAAAAAAGATTCCTGCAATATAAGAGGCCTAAATACAAACATAAATTTGGTACACCAACATCTACAAACAAATAGACCACACATACTAGCCCTTACAGAAACACAAGTAGTATGTTCTACAACAACAACAATAAACTACCCCTGGTTACGACTTACACACCCGATTTAGACATAAGTTCGGAATGTGCCTTTCGTCCGAAGCGACCTTTCATGTAACCGCGAGGAAACACTCAGACCGAACAATCTTGACGGCATGTGTCTTAAGTTCACCGCCAAGGGAGTAACCAAGTTTAAATGTCGTCTCTATCGCCCTCCGAGCGATAGAGCCTACCAAAGCCTTTTACAACACTAGCTACCACTTTTGACTCAATACAGTTCGATCACGTCAATTCAGAAATAATCGTTCTGGGAGACTTCAATGCCCACAACACCAACTGGCTCAAACATCACAACAAGACCGACAATGAAGGTAGAGAAGCTGATGCATTTACCATCAGCTGCGAGCTTATTCAACTTGTAGACGAACCGACTCGAATCTCAGAGAGGGGCGAATTCGTCGCCCTCCTGGTACTCTTTCTAACCACGAATCCTGACCAGTACACAATTACAGTTCGTCCGCCATTAGGTACTTCCGACCACCAACTTATTACAACGGTTTGTAAATTGCCACTTCTACAGAAGGATCCAACATTGCCTCGCAAAATCTGGCATTATAATTCTGCAAACTGGGACGATCTAAGGGAGTTCTACCTAGATTTTCCTTGGTTCGACGTCAGCTTTGGCACTAATGACCCGTCAGTCTACTGCAAAGAGATTACGCAAGTAATCTCCACAGGAATGGAAGCATACATCCAAAATTCCATCAAGTTACCGTCAAAAGAAAAGCCCTGGTTCGACAGAAGATGCGAAAGAGTAGTAGGTAGGAAGCAGCAAGTTTACAAGTCCTGGCAGCAAAATCAGACTGCTGAAAATCGCAATTATTTTGTCAAAGCGAGAAACGAATGCAAACGTGTGATCGACGAAACTAAGGACAAACATAATCAATGGATCAGGAATAAACTTTTGCCATGCCACAGTGGCTCCAGGAATTTCTGGTCGTTAGCAAAGGCAGTAAGTAATAGCTTTACAAAAATATCTCTTCCACCTTTAAACAGACGAACGTGGCATCACGGCTACTACAGTCAAGGAAAAGCAAACATGCTCTTCAAAATGTGTTCATAGCACTCGACCTTAGACGTGGCCCAAGGCAAGGCTCTCCCCACCATATCGAACATCAACACTACCATGGCAGAAGTCAAGTTTCATCATCGTAATATTCGTAAAGTCCTTAAAGAACTAGTTACGCAAAAGGCATCAGGACGGAATACCTGCCATCGTGTTAAAGAACTGCACCAATTAACTAACACCCGTATTTTCCAGGCTTTTTTCTCTGTCTTACGGAAAAGGGATTTGCCCATCTTCTTGCAAAGGCGCTCGAGTGCAACCTGATCCAAAAAAAGGCAAGAAAACCACGCCCTCAAACTATCGCCCAATTGCCTTGCTTCCAATAATATCCAAAGTCATGGAACACACTGCCGTCCTTCGGACTGTCAACCTCTCTCTGCAGCTAGCTTGCCAGTCTCCTTATTAAGAACTGATATCTAGACGTTGCAATTGATGGTCACATCTCAGACACATTCACCATTTATGCGGGCGTGCCCCAGGGCGCAATATTTTCATCAACTCTGTTCCTCATCTATATTAATGACCTGCTGAACGAAACGAACAATCCTGTTTACAGTTATGCAGATGACAGCACCCATGTCTCCCAATTTAGATCAGAAAATTCTTTACCAGCGACTGAGACTTATCACCGCAGACAGAAGCTGATTACAGCAATTAATCAAGACCTGGAGAAAGTTTAAACTTAGGGTGACAGATATTTGGCCCAGTTCAATGCAGCAAAGTCCCAAGCAGCCACGTTTACCAAGAGGGCCAATACGGCGGGCCCTGACATCATTATGGCAGGATCGGCCATTCCTTCATACTCGTCAATCGGACTGCTGGGTGTCTCGGTCAACAACAATATGTCCTGGCATGACTACGTTGCTAACATCGTAAAATCAGCTTCCCAGAAGCTTGGTGCGCTATTTCGCAACAAAAAACTTTACACACCGCAGCAGTTGCTCTTGCTCTACAAAGCGCAAATAAGACCGTGCTTAGAATATTGCTCAGACATCTGCGATGCCGCACCAAAGCACACCCTAAAGTTGCTGGATTCCGTTCAGAAAAGAGCTATGCCTCTTGTCGGCGACCTGGACTTGTGGCCGAGATGTCCCTGTTTTACAGATACTTTCACGGCAGATGTTCCCAGGATTTGACCTGCCTCATCCCGCCCCTGGTAACGCCTGTTAGACAGTCACGACAGACGGCAAGAGCGCACCAGTTCGTCGTACAACTGGAAACACCTAGAACATCGCTTTACAAGAACTCCTTTGTCTGGCGCACTGCATCACTGTGGAATTCACTCCCCCTAATTACAACCTGCAAATATTCAAGAACCATGTCAATCAACATCTTCGCACACACACCGCTCGTCGAGCGCCATAGGATCTCCCTTTAGTGTGTGTGCCACTACCATAAAAAAATGTAGCTGCAAGCATTATGCTGAGGCTTTATGATCTTCGGGTATGGTCTTGTCAATGACCGAATCAAGGTTTACAGCTAATAAGCTGTACATGTACTTTAATGCCACAAAAATACAGTAAATAGTATTTTCTACGCGTTATAAATATCGGCACATATTTTAGTAAAATTATTTTAAAAAATTGAAGTACGGTCGATTATGTTTTCCTCATCAGGGATGTCCATATTTTATATAAGTATAATGTTCATGTAAAATGCAATAGACAGACATTGCCGACTTTGAATAATTTAATTAACCCTCTATTACACAATATAGTAATGGATTTGATTTGATTATATTTGAATTAACCCCCTTAATTCTTGTTAGGCGAATCAATTTGGGCTAAAATAGATTATATAGGACATTTAGTTTTCTGTTCGAATTATTTAAATTGCTTTCGAAATAAATTGGCTTAGGACAGTCTGAGTTTATTGACAAATAGAATAACTAAAATATTTTTCAATTAACAGCATCTTATTTTGTTGACATCGTTTAAATTTCATTACATAGAGTATCGTCACAGATAATTGCGCCCTTAAATCAACGACAAAAAATGAACTTTCACCTTACCTACGTGCGCTGAATTTGTTTCGTAGGATTCGTCATTATTCATCCAGAGTAATTTCAATTTGCGAATTGCGAAAATAATTCAATGCTTTTAAGCCAATAATTCGGGAACGCGCTTTCGTATTCCGTATACGTTCGTTATTGTTATGGGCACGATTGGGGTTACATTTTAGCAGATTTTGATTTTTCTGTCGTATTTTATATGTGGGTAAGTGCCGATAACTATAGCTGACTGGGGAAAACTTGAGGCCGAGGGTCAGATGTTACGACGAAAAAGTTTTAGAATATCGTAATTCCGTTCCGTACGCACAATGATATCTGCTGAACAGTTTAAGGTATATAACGGATTCTATTTTTGTAAAGATATGACAATATATGACTGTGTATTCATTTTTGAATTGAAGTGAATATTCATGGAAGAAGAATAATATCCAATATCTACAACAGAAGAAATTACCTAAATAATGAAGTGACTATATACTCCATCGAATAAATAATTTATTTTGAGTTTTTGCAGTATTTATCTAAATTATAAGGATATTTCATCGTTGGCCTCTTGGCTAAAACGTGCGCCATAAACACTCATTCATACACTTATGCTTTTTACATAGATAGACAAATAATAATTTATCACTGGTATCCAAAGTGGCTTTGATGCTGAAAACTTCGATGATAATATCTTTATAAATTAAGTGAAAAATATCTGTCAAGACTGGAAAAAACTCTTTTATCCGTATCTTAAAATCAGTTAAATTTTTAAAACAAAGTGGCAATCTACTGCAGTCGCCAAAAGACAGAAACCAAAGTTCTTCTATTGCGAAAGAGAAAAATTTACCGGAATTATAATGTCAAATCTCTCACGACCCCCGATTTCTTTACAAATATGAGTAAATTTGCAAGAAGTGGACTATTAACTGTGGTTAGTATTTACTTCACAGTTTTCTGTACTACTATTCAATGTTTTAGGATACCTATCATATTTAAAGACAAAATAAAATAATAGAACTCAATTATTTTCCTGGTATATTTAACTAAGTTTTTGCAAGTCAAAGCGGAACTATAAATACACTAAATCACTAATGTGTAATGAACCATTTTGTATGGATGGCGCAACTAATAAAATAGTGTCGCAAAGAAAATTATGCACGTCTTAAAATATTCCATTTATATTCAATGAAATTAGTTGGGAAAAAGTTGTATACTACAAAGTGTAATGAGGGATGGCGGAGATGCTCGGATAATTCCGATCGATCTTCCTTACAGGTAAGTCGATTGATCTTGTAATTATGCACGTCTTAAAATATTCCATTTATATTCAATGAAATTAGTTGTAATGAAAGTTAGCGAAATAATAATTAATTAATTATGTATGGCGTTGGGCGCCATTTTGTAATGAAATACTAGTTGTTCGCCAACTGTATACTACTTTCGATAACCATAATTTTTTTTTTTAATAAATGATGTTCGTTTTGAGACTCGTTTTCTTTTTTTTATGGTTCTTCTCAGAGGGTAGGTTGTTTTTCTTCCTAGCCGTAATTTTTTGTGGGCGCCAGAGTTCCTAGAGACAATGCGAACTTAATATGAATACTTAAATATAAATAAATATAAAGATAAAAATATCAGAAATTTGCCCTTACAATTCGCAATGTCTCACAGACCTCTATCCTGCGATAAATTAAAGAAGTAAATTCCAAAACAACAATATATTAATTATACAATTAAATTACAAATACGATTGATGAAATTTACAAATATAATTGATGAAATTATTTGAAATGAAGTTTATCCGATGAATAAATTGACTTAGTAATGAAAATTAAAATTAATGTGAAAGACTAAAAAAAAGAATGAAGCGTTATAATTGTTCTTTACAATATGTTTATCTTCTGATTGGCTAATACTTAGCTTGTCCAATTATTCTGTAACCATGCGATCGTATTGGGACCTCTACTGGAACCGTTTCTGCCTGTTCCCAAGTTAGTATCTGTTGGGTTTATCGAGGGCTTATTTGGTTCACGAAGTATCGGTTCCCTCAGAGTTGCTCAGTACAGTAAGTGGGACGAACACCTGCTACTTGGCAAGCAAGGTGTTTTCTTCAGCCAATTCGGGGGTGTTGAGTTACATGCAAGAGGAAATAAACTAGTCTTAGACCAATGTATATTGCTAATTAAATAATATTCAAGGAAATATCATGTGAACATCAGTGACAATATTAAACATATGATGAAGCAATCTACAAATTGAAAATTCACTGGTAAAAGCAGATATAATCAGAAACTTCAATTACAACGTTAATTTGAGCAGATAATGAGCAAAAATTATAAATAATTAGGTACTGTTACTCAAGATATCCTTTTTTTTTACTTTAAAATACAAAAGAAAATGATGACCGAAATTTTAAATTCAAAAGAAAATAATGGAATAACGTTCCAATTCAGTGACTCTTGGTAAATTTAAATAAAAGGAAACTTTAAATTTGATAATAAATAGTAAAATAGAGGGACAACCTCTAACAATGAGTCTTATGACTCAAAATAAGTAAGTACTATGACTTTACTTAGTCCCTTGGCGCATAAACGAAAACTCAGCGCAATTGCGCCTCAATTCAATTAAAGATAAAGATAATATAATCACTACCTCGCATCGAGATAGAAGTTTAGATAAAAGATAAAACCAGATAAATTTACATATGCGAGATTAACCTCTCATAAATGCAAAGTAATGTCGGTACATCAGGATTGAGACTAGACAGGGCGAGTGCTAATGATTACAAGCTTGATGTAACAAATAAATTGAAAATTTAATTAAATGAGCATGAAAAGAAAAAATTTTAAAACCGGCAATACTCCGAGGGAAAGCGGAGAAATTCTACTGAAAATTCAATTTACTACTTTTACAGGAATATGTAAAATTTACTCCGAGAATTAACCCAAATAATACTGTTCAATTTGAATGAAAATACGTAAAATAATGTGCGTGACCACTGAACGATAAAATAATTATGATCTCCCTAAATTTGGACTAAGCCTATTTCAAATTAAATAAATTTGATTAATGAGAGACGCAAATATCCACCAATAAATCGATAATATTACCCAAAAAATCACGAAAATAATTAAAAAAATATTGAAGATGTAAGCTAATTAAAAGTGGAATATAAAAATGCTAAATTCTTGCTTTAGTCAAATAAGACTAAGCAAATCATAAACAAATATTAATTATGTATTTAAAAATGAAAGAATTAGTTAAATATATTGCAAGATGAATTAAATATTTCTAGATTAAAAAATTAACATTAACCCGTCAACGTCTCAACATAAGATAAAACATCTCGTATTCAAAATTCAAGACGTTGGACAAAATTATGTTTGCCGATGTTTTATTGGCTAATTTATAACATGTGATTAACACTTTAAACCACGTAGCATCAAGTAATAGAAATACCCAATATTAAATATAGTAACCTATAGTAAAATAAATTCACGAATTGTAGGTACAAAATAGCGTACTAGCGTTCCAGAAATCGTTATTCGCACGAAATAAACCCATTCGTGAATAGATGTCACTGGCGACTTTAATATTAAATGTCGAGAATAATTTGCAATTGAACTGAAAAAAATTTTATGTAGTGGAATAATCATATATTTCGTTACATAGTCTGATAAAAGCCATATGAATAAAGTTAAAAACGCGGGCGGGATATCCTTTGTCGGTAGGCCACCTGTCTGGGTCCTTTGTACACCCACTCACACACACAAATTCAGCCTAGCAGCCCGGCCTTCCATTAAAGAAGCTTGTTTGGCTGGATCTTTTATATAACCTCCTGGTTCAGCACAGAAAGTGACGCTAACTAACGCTGGGCAGTCGGTAAGAACATCACCTGCATTCTATGATCGCCATCATGTACAATTGCTTGTTTAAGTTTTGTCTTCCCTCTTCAAAACCATGAAGGCCCTCACCAGGCGCTGAGTCTCCCAAGAGAAATCTAGCCTATCTCTGCCAGACCGTAGTCCTCTTCGTTACGCGGCACGTTTGAATGCCCTGGAACCCACACGTTTTGGAGTCGTCTATCCCATTAGCCGGACGTGGACTTTGATCCATATCCAACTGCGCATCCCTATCGAGTACGTGAAATCTAAGAGATCTACTTGATCTGATCGGGCAGTAAGTTATCCTTCCTAATTAAGTGTTCCGGAGATAGTTGCCCTTCTTTAGTATTTAATGTATCCCCTCCTGCTACTATTTTTCCTTAGGGGACCAAGACCGTTCAGTCTGGAAGTAGACCTCAAGGCATCATGCTCCAGGAATAGGTGAAGGAGTGGCAAACTAGTAAACCTCTCAAGAGCCCTGGTTGATGGATGCCGTCCTCATAGCATCCGTAATTCCCTCGCACGCCAATCTCTGAACTCTGTTCAAACGTACCGGTCATGGTAATAATGGGGCATACTACATCATACCAGGATCCTCGTAGCGCCCCCCATGTACATCCATACCTTATATTTATTTTATTTGAAATTATGCCTGATGCAGAATGAAAATTTGCTTCACGAAAACATTAAATTTACATTGCATAAGTTGATGACTGTATCACACACTGTATCCCCAGTAAAATTACCAGTGCGACACGATGTTAATTGACAAAACGAAATATCTAGGTAAAGAAAACAGATTAAAGCAAAAACAATTAAAAGCTCCAAAATCCACTATTTCAACAAATGTGAATTGATAAATAAGGGATCGGTCTGTTCTCTGGATGACCGACATCTGTGGACATAGGAGCTGTTAATTACGCGATAACTTTATAAGTGACTTATGTTGACCTCCGTCAAATGCATGGGCTTACTTTCCCAACAAAAACGTGTCCGGGGGAAGGTTGTGGATTTAAAGCCTTTATCAAGTCGTGGAATAAGTTATTGTATTTTATCCGCCCTTAAAGTTTGTAAATTATTGCTGTCAACGTGTTAATTAATGCCGACTGGTATAAACCACGTTTCAAGTAGAAATGCGAAAACAACAAGCCAGGGAGTCTAACGCGGTCAAGCATTGCTTTGTGCACCACGTGACGCTATGCGGAGTTGTGGAAAGACTTTATTGGTCAAACGTATTCGTTAGTTCTGATATGAAACTTTGCCAAATAATATAAGGTTTATGAGAGTTAGTTGCAAAATATTACGTGCTCAATATAGCGTTGCCTTTACATGAAAAGCCGCGCAGAAAATTGTTATTGATTTATGCACACAGGACTTCAAAGGCTAGTCAGGATCGAAAAAAGAAAATTAAAGCTGAATAGAATGGCCATTCTTAACCATACATACTAACGTTCACAAATTTGTAATTTATTGACGCAACTGCTATGATTAAGTCATAATTTGCTTTAAATTGTGGTGCATAAATCGATCCCGAATCTGAGCTACATAACCTACATGCGGACTTCCGCTTCGTTCTCGGTCGAGTAAAGATGTGTCGGGTATCGGCCATTTCGTCTTCAGCTACATATACATATATGATTAGTTTGGGAGGCGCGTGGTAGCGTTCGGGGACTGTTTCAGTATTTTATGATCTATGCTTCCTTTTCTTTTAGTTGCTTTATTGATTAACTAGTGTCGCTCTTCATTATAGCATTTATTACCTTTTTCGCGGCCTTTATTTGAAATATACTCTCGATCAGTTTCAGAGCGCTTATTTTAACATTCTTCGGTGACTTTCCTGAAGCTGAAGAATAATTATATGAAATTTTACCCACACTTTCGTGTTAATCAATTGCCGATTAGTTTTTTAAAAAAGGTTTTTCTCTGCTCAATCCATTTTTTTATTTCTCAATTCAAAATATCTAGACTTCGTCAAATTTAAAAAGTTATATTGATAGGTAGCATTAATTAAATTTTCTGTTCAATGTCTACAAATTAGAATTTTCCAGTTTCTTGGAGTTATAGTCTGAGCTAATTCTTAAAGAGCTTGTAGATCCAAGTGATCTGCTACATTTGTTTAAAAGCGTATTTTGCACAAAGCAATCGATGAATATTCAACCAATTGTAAAAAGAGTGTTTTTAAGATCAAACTTACGTGAATATTGACAATGCAATTCATTCAGCGAGCTCCACCGGGTATATAGCAAGAGATTGAAGTGACCATGAAACAAAAAATATTAACCAATTACTGTACTGACTGATCTATGGTAAAAATAAAGTGTACTTACCGGGGAACTTCTGCCCCTTGCATCATGCCAATAACCATCAATTTACATAATACCATATTGTTATATAATGTCAGACATATATCTTCTTTCTTCGACGATTAGCTAGTGTCACCTAAAATTGTTTAGGCTACCCCAGACGCTCCACCGCCGCTAAGCAGTAAGCATCTCAACACGCGGACTCTAAGATAACATATACCGAGATCTTAGAACCCAAGTGTGTCAATCGAGAAGACAAGTGAGCGCCCTTATAACTCACAAGACCAACTCGAAGGCATCCGCGCGAAAGGGAATCCCTGTTGCTACACAATCGACCACAACCTCGTAATGCCTTGCCAATCGGCAGGTAAGTCTAGTATACCTTCAAAATACCTGCCATGGACTTTAGTAACAATATAAACTATTATTCACATGTCGACATGATTAACCAGTGCACAAACCACACAAAGGTAAACTATGACCACTCTATATACATAGTTCTTGATCGGCCGGAGTGCCAGCACTCACAGCCTTCGTTTTCGTTTTAGGTCTCTCTCAATATTTTCTCATATTATTTGTTTATGTTAGGGTATCAGTTTTCAAGGGTATAAAGCTAAATGTCAACTAACGGTTACAGACAGCCTGCAAAACACATTCCCGACATATGACGCCTGACGTGTGTTGTTTAATGTTTACATTTGTAACGTTTGCATTAGAATGCCTAATATTACACTTCGCGCAACAAATGCGGACGAAATGTGCAAACTGTTGTGACATTATAACCCGTGCG
>MU185427.1:99433-113505 GCA_016904865.1 Pissodes strobi | reverse complement strand
TGTCAGCGTTGCCATTTTCTAAATAATTTATCTAATTTGCACCCTAACACGGATGGTCCAAAAAAGGTATTTCTATGGACGCTAATATTTGAAGGAAAAAAAATTGATTCAAAATTCCCTGTAATTCTGGATTCATCCAGGGTGCCAGGCGGATCTTTTATAATGATGGGGATTCCTCAAGTCTGTTCAGTCACTGATCACTGACAAAATCAGGTGCCTTAACCGACGAATGGGCTCATCATGGGTTACTTCACGCTACGATGGGTTTGAACAAGATCTTTTTTCCTCAATTCAAACGTTAATGGGTTGTCCATAAATGACATACACCCCTTAGAGAGGAAGAGAGATACGGTTCAACGTGATAACACAAAGTATATATTTCTATACTACCTATAGGACAACGGGCATTTTTTATTCGGCTTCTGGCGTACTCGGCTTCAACCAAAACTGAAGAAATAGAAATGCATCTGCCCAAGAAGCAGTACAAATTATATCCCCGAGCTTAAAGCGAATTACAGCTCGTTGTTTTAGTTAAGAGATTTGGTTAAGCCTGGACTTGAAGGTAAAATTCAAAACTCATAGAAAAGTCCGGAACAATAAAAAATGTATTAAAACGAAAAAAACTCGAATTGCAAGAAATTGAAAATTAAATCACTTTGCATGTATAGCTATGGCATGGCCAACAAAATAAAAATAAAAGAGGTAGCCAGATTTGTCGAAGTCTATTGTAAAGATTGCTTTGTTGACGTGATTCACAGTCTATGCAAGCCTTTAATCAAATAACTGAAGATAATAAGATTTCAGTTAAGTAGGTGAGGCAAAGTGAAAGTCCGTAAGTAGACTTTCATCTTGAAATTCAATGACACTTGAAGGTAAAAGGAATATTTCTGCGGTGTCTGAAAAGTTCATTCATGCTTAAAAGGGTGTAAAAGAGAGACGTGCAAACTTCGAGTTTGCAACATGTTCTATCCGATATTTGGATTCCGTTTCTTCATTCCTCGGACCAAAAAGGGCTTTTTTTCTCCAGCAAGACCATGAAGCGAGGATATCCTATTGGACTTGCATCAATTTCAAAACAATCCTAATGTGCCACTGGATCTAAATTAATACCATTAAATGGATATTCGCTATGCGTGCAAAATCCGTTAAGCGACATCTGGTGTCAGTTATCGGCGAACCCAGTAGCATTTTTATACATTACCAAATACGCTAAGGGGTCACTTTGGGTCGTTATAGCTGCGAGGATCAAAAAACTGAGACGACCGTCATGCGTCAATTCGATAAGGATTTCTAGGAGAAACCCTTTCTAAGTGCTTTGTTGGGGAAACACCCCAACACGTGTATAAGTTTCGTTTTTCACCGTATAGTTTGGTGACAACACCCTGTATGTATGTAGTATGAATGAGCCATAATTGATCCACGAATAGATTATTTAACCCCAGGTAAACAGAAATTTGTGCATTTAAATCAGCATATCTCAGTTCTTCATTACCCCTTAGTCTAAACCTGGATGGTCGATCCCATTATATAAAGCTAAATGTCATTCCGTCAATTCAATCATCTGTAATCGTTTTCAATTTAATATATATTTGTCTCCGTTAGTATTGTGTATACAATAATGTGTCAAATAAAGATAGAAAACAGTTTCTACCCTTTCAATCTCAAATGAATTCAGCATTTGCGCCACGACTTTTAGCTTGCCGCCAGGCGCTTGCTAGAAGAAGAAATCAATCTTATTAGTGCGTTGCAAACACTCATCCGTGATGCGTCGGTCCAGTCACCGCTCCACATAAAGTTAGCGCCAAAATACAACTAGCCTTGTCCTAGCACTGTTTAAGGCAAATGATTAGTTTTCTCGCGTTTTGTTAGTTATTTTTGCATTCTAGATCGTTCCAGTCACCGCTCTCTAGCCTCTAAAAGTGCAGTTCCAACGTTCACTCGAGCAAGAGCGAAAGTTCTCGTTCTTATTCATATTAGAAAATATGTAGTGTACCTCTGTTATCTTTGTCCACGTTGGACAAAGACCTCTTTTAGGTGTTTTTAACGCAATTCCTCAAAGCCTGAAATGACGTAGCGTCTCTGTTCTCTTGTAGTTGAAGAGAAGAATAAAAATGGCGCCTGCAAATTGGCAGTAAAGGCAATCCATTTCAAATCCCAGCAAAGCGAATACATGAATCCAATGTGTAAAGTTTAATAGGCTACCTCTGGGTACGATAACAGGAGAGAAATTAGGATATCAAGGTATTTTGTAGAGTGAAAGGAAAGTTGGAATTTTAAAGACAAACTTTTCATTTTGAGCTTAACAAATCAAGACTTTTTTTGTAGTTACTTAGTAATAAGTACCTTGTTGTATTTCCAGATTTATGAGAGTGAATGATTGAATGCAAGATAGTAGTATTTAAGAATTGTACATATTTTTTACATCAATTGCAAATGCATAATTGCATTATTAAAGTACGTTAACAAACCTACCTGGTTTCAATTCATATCTATGTGTAAAACCCCCACCCCCTTATCTTAATACAGTCCACTAATTGCTTGTAGTTAATTATACTGTTCATTGCTACCCTCACCTTTGTGGTCAAAATAAGTTAAGAAAATTAATTTGTTTGTACTGACCATGCTTCTCTGCTTCGAAAGTGCTGGAAAAATTAACTTTTGAGGGAAAATGTAAAAACACCGATTTCTAGTTAAAAAAACTAAGGTTTTGCTTTTTTCCAGAAAAAGTAATTTTTTTACCCAAAAAATTGAGAAATTCGCAAGAAAATGCCAATATTTCGGCAATTCTACGAGTCTGGATAGATAGATTTGCTTTTGATATATTATAGGAAATTTGAAGAAATACGTCTTCCAATATTTTTACATGACTTTTTGGTTCGGAAATCGCAATTCGGTTGAATCCAGAAAAATGGGTCAGGATCGGGAAATAAGGTTTTTGGTGATTAGAGGCAGTTTCTTGTGGATTTTATGATAAATTTCGATCTAAAATTTTACTTTTAGCATATCGATGCGTATATATGCTGGAATGGAAATGGATCAGAATCGGTGAATTTGGACAGTTGTTTAAGTGACAAGCAGGGATTTTTGCCACTTTTATAGGAGATTTCTACGAGTCTGAATTTGTGATGTGCCCTGGGTATTTATCCAACGGGTAAATTCATAAATAGGGGGTACCTATTTATCGGGTAAATACCCAAAAAATATTTACCAACCAAAATTTGGGTTTTTTCCTTTAAACCCAAAAATAGCTTCAAGGGTTGCTGTGTGGCGGAAGACAGCAATTCGCATTAAAATAAACGAGTTGCGCTGGCTGTAGGGAGTTGGCAAAACATGCAAATAGAATAACTTTTGTAACCACCTTAACCTCACTCTTCATTTTGTTTGCTGGCCAGCGTTTTTTTTTATAACTTTGCTTTAAAATAAAAATACACTGTCTTTACTCCCTTTATTATAAAATTAAGCTACTGTAATTAAAAAGGGCTTGATACTCGTTAGTACTATAATCAATATGCCACGTAAAAACATATTATGTAGAAAATGTGGAAGGCGAACGACGACAAATCTGTTTCATGTAAACATTGTTCCAAACGTTTCGAGTTTGCAAACTGGTCATATTAAAAGTGCTTTGGCCAGTTTCATTGTAAAAGATGGCCTATGGGGTAAACAATTTGTATGGGTTTCTGCCGGATCAGTGTCGCCAATTGTATGGTGGAAAGGTATCTGCAAAGTCAGTCGCCTTTCAGAAGTTGCTGTACATATATTATCAGCTCCAGTTAGCTCTGCAGCAACTGAAAGGTCAATCAGTACCTTCAGTTGGATCCAAAACAAGAAACGCAATAGTTTAACAAATACTAGAGCTGGAAAAATAACGTATCTTGCTCACAATTGAAACTTACTGCAAGAAAACAAAAGTAACGTGAAAATTAAATTCTTGATGGTGCTGATACTCAAGAATATTAATTTACAGCAAGCCAGAATAAAGAAAAGACAGTGAATGATGAGGAGATGGCGACTAACAAAGACAGTCAAGACAGTCATGAAATTGAAAGTATTGGGGAAATACCCCAACATATGTATTAACTTGCGTTTTTCACCGTATAATTTGGTGATAACACCCTGTATGTCCATAGTATGAATGAGCCATAATTAAATCCCCAATATATTTATTTCACACCAGGTAAACGGAAATTTGTGTATTTAAAATATCGTATTTCAGTTACTCCTTAGTCCGAACCTGGATTGTCGGTATAATAGATTCCATTATATGAAACAATCGTGAAAAGCAAATTGTCATTCTCTGTCAAGGAAAACGTTTTTAAATGTTTAAATTTAATATATCTTTGTCTCTGTCAATGTTGTATCAATAACAATATGTCAAATAAAGAAAGGACATTTTCTACCCTCTCAAAATACATCCCGCGCATTTCCCACTCTATTTCAGTTTGTCGCGTGCCGGTAGAAAAAATTCAATTTAGTGCAGTACAATCGTTCACTCGAAAAGCAGCTAAAAAGTTGTAGCTCCGTTGGCGCCAAAATCTGTTGAGCCATTTTCTCACTTTGTTTGCACAGATATTTAGAAAATATTTGTTGTAACTCCGTGCTCTTTGTCCCAGCTTGGACAAAGAACTCTTTTGGGCGTTTTAACGCATTTTCTCGAAGACAGAAACGCCATAGCGTCTCGTCTCTCTTGTTGCTGTTGTAGAAGATAGAAGAAGTTGTAAAATCGCGGATGGAAATTTGTAGCTAAACGAATCTATTCATGTACTTAAGTTAAATTGAGAAAATCGAAGAAGACGGAAAGTACAAGATATTTTGTGTGAACGGAAAGGCAGTTAGTTGAAAAAGAACGTTAATTAAAATTCAGAAAAGAAAGAAGTACTTGTTAAATTTAAATAATCAAGAAGTTTTGTTGGATATTTAATAATAGTTATCCATATGTACAGTACCTATTTAGTTTTATGTGTGAAAGGATGAATGCTTGAAAGTAGTTAGAAATTATTGTATATATTTATCATATTTAATGCATATTAAATATTGCATTATTAAAGTACGTAATACCTAAAATACATGTTTCAATTCACACCCAATTGAATAAAACCCCATTACCCTATTTTTATACAGTCCACTAATTAAAGTGGTTAATTATGAAGTTAATTACCACGGACCAGAAAGTGAGATGAATATTCCAGATATACCATATATTGATGATACCGATGATAGCTCAATGACTAGTGGAAGTGACGAGTGACTTAGGTACTTTTAATTAAAAAAAAAGGAATTTTCTATCAAAAACTAATTTTTCATTTAAAAAAACCCATATAAATATTTACCCATCACTAGTCTGCTTTTTGATGTATTTTAGAAAATTTGAAGAAATACGTGTTTCAATATTTTGACGTAACGTTTAGGTTGAAATATGTAGATTTAAATATTAAATTGTTTGAAGCTAGAAAAATGGGCCACGATCGGGAAATGTGGATATTTTTTTAGTGATTAGAGGCAGCTTCTTGTGGATTTTATGACAAATTTCGAGCTAAAATTTTACTTTTAGCTTATCGATGCGTATAATTTTGTGGTAAGTAAGTAGATTAATCTCATTTAATACGATCTGGAGATGGGAAATGGATCAAGATGAATTTGGACATTTTTCAAGTGACAAGCAGCGATTTCTGCCAATTTTATGGGAGATTTCGAGGTAAAATTTTTCTTTAAACATCGAAGTTGTGGCAAGAAATTTCAAAATATACAACACAAAAAATACCTGTATTTAATAATATAAATCTCTGATTGTTGAAGTTTTCACATCTTTGGTCTTAAAATACACACCATTTTCATGTATTTTTACAACTAATAATAATACAACATTTGCGAGCTATTTCAATAATCATATTACATAATATATAAGACGTGATCATTAAAATTCAAGCTTTTGCCGCTGCGCTGGTGCGTACGATGGCGATGGTTTACCGCCTCCCAACCCAGCCGCTGCATGTAGCGAATAGCCATCTGTAGCGATAAGCGTTCTTCTTTCCCTGCAAAAGCTCATGCCAGCGATTTTGAAAATATTATTTGGATGGATCTACTCAAAATTATACAGAAAAAGGATTTGTATCTGTTTTACAGGTTGTAAGATATAAGAAAGTATTTTTTACGCAATCAAACATTCCCTAGAATAATTCGTTGTAAGGAATGAACCGTGGAATCTGAAAAATATAATCTTATACTAGTAACAATATACCGGTCACCCAGGGCAATTTTGATTCATTTATGAATATTCTCAATAGTCTCTTAACTCTGGTGTTGGGTAGGAATAGGACAATAATTGTGAATGGAGATTTTAATCTGAAATTTAATACAAATGACCAGAGTACGTTGCGGTTTGTTGCTCTTATGAGGACGTTCGGCTTGCATTTCACCATATCCTACTCGAGGCAATTCATGTCTCGACAATGTCTTCTGCAACCTGGAGGGGGTGATTATCTGTCGTCTACATTCGATTGGGTGCTGTCTGGCCATTTGGGTGTGACTCTCGAAATTAATGTTCATTGTGAAAAACTGCCAAACCTACCTGTTACCTGCAGGCCTATTACGTCCTTAGCTCTGTCCACTCTCCAGGATTTAGTGAGCAGTCTCAACTGGGATTTTTTGACTGGTCCATACGATGCAGAGAAAAATAGTGATATGTTTTTGAGTATGCTGAATGGGTGTATGCTAACCGCATTTCCTGTGAAAACTATAAAGAAATCTCTCAGAGGTGATGTTGTCATTGAGTTCTTTGATGATGTGTTAAAAGGAATGAAAGACACACTGACATGTATGCAGTCACTCTACAAGCGCACAAATTCTAATATATTAAGAAACGACATAAAAGAGTTTCGCAAGGAATATCGTGGCAAAATTCAAAATAAGAAAATTGGAGCGCATGATGGTTTTATTATAGGTTCTGGAAATCCTTCTAGAGCATCTTGGCAAATAATAAATAAATTTAGGCAAAAAATACCTAAAGGAGAGGCTGTTTGCAACATAGAGTCAGATTGTTTTAACATTTTTTTTTACAAATATAGCTTCAAATATTATCAACGAAATACCTCAAACAAATATATCATCTCAACACTTTTGCGTAAATTAAATATAAATTTAAATAACATTTCTGTGCTTGATTTTGAGAAAGTAACATTTGACGAAATAAGTGATACAATTTTTTCAATGAAGAACTCTCCTAGTAATAGTATATTATGATATAAGTGTATAAGAGGGCCTTTAAAGCACGCGCGACATATTTCAAAATACGACGCGCAGCGGAGTGTTTTGTAAGTCGCAAGGGCTTTAAAGGCCTTTTATACACGTATATCATACGCTATTTTTTTATTACGAATGCATCATAATCTCAAAAATGTTTTAAATATTAAACTTAAGGGATATATTGAAGAATATATTAATCTGTCACATTTGACATGATCAAATGTTTCTATCGCAACCTTTAAAAAAGTAGGCGCATCATAAACATCATTTTAAGCACGCTGCAGCGTGCGATAATCGTTGATTATGATGCATGCGTAATAAAAAGATTATTATGGGTACAATACAAAGACCATTAAATATATGGCTAATATAATTGTGTATCCGTTAACGAAATTGATTATTTGTTGTCTTGAAGAGGGTGTATATCCTTCAGTTTTCAAGGTAGCTCGAGTTGTGCCTGTTTATAAGAAGGGTGACCGGGACGAGGTGTCAAATTATCGTCCGATCTCTCTGGTGCCTCTCTTTAGTAAAATATTCGAGAGGGCTTTGAAGGAAATAATTAGAAGCCATTTTAAATTGAATAACCGCTTCAACAAGCAGCGATTCAGGTTCAGGCTTGAGATGTCAACTGTCATGACGATAAATAGGCTCATTTCGATTAGTATAGAGGCTTTTCCTAATGTTAGGTTTGCTGCTGTATTGCTGCGTGATCTAACGAAGGTCTTTGGTTGTGTTTCGCACGATATGCGTATGACCAAACCGCAATATTGCAATTTCTGCACTAAAAGTCTTAACCTGATTTAATCTTACTTTACAAATCGTCTTCAGCTAGTGGATTATAAAAATCGTATATCAGGCCTAAAATCTATACATTTGGGTGTTCCTCAAGGGTCTGTGCTGGGGCCACTCCTATTTATGATTTATGTTAATGACTTGGTGGCTTGCGATCCCAGTGTTGATTTTATCTTGTTTGTAGATGATACATCTACTGCTGCTGGAGGCAGGGATGGTTTGGAGTTGGAGACGAATTTGGGTGATACACGGTCCAGAGCGTCTGACTGGTTCCATGCGAATAACCGTAGCTTGCATAGATCAAAGACTGAAACTATGATCTTTTAAACCTCTTGTAATTCTGAAAATAACCCGAACAGTGTGTGATTTCTTGGGGTCTGACTTGATCCAAAATTGGCAGTTACATATTGATCGATTGGCAGGTGGATTATCCTCAAGCGTTTTTGTATTGAGAAATCTGGTAGGTTATGTCCCCGGAAAGGTTCTTCTGATGACCTTCCATGCAATAATTTAGGCAAATATATCTTATGGTTTGCTTGCTTGGGGACATGCGGCGGACGACACTAGAGTGTTTTTTCTGCAACGTAATGCCATAAAAGAAATAAACAAATTGCCTTATCGAGCAAATTGCAGAGATACTGACATTTCCTGGTATGTATCTATATACTGGAGGCTTAAAGTATATTAAAAAATTGGATCAATATACAAGATTGAACACTGTGCATTCACATGACACTAGAATTAATGGGAACGTTGTAATTGATTACCATAGAATATTTAAGTCAAGATTTTTAATTAACTATCACGCACCGAAAATGTATAACAAGATTCATCAAATGGTAAAAGATCTCCCTGATAAATGTTTTATAGGATAAAATATTTTTTGCTTAATAGAATATTTTACTCTGTGGACGAGTTCTATAAGGATCGTTTCGATAATGTCAGTTTCAATAAATGAACAACAAGATTGAAAGGTGGAAACCATCAAATCACCACAAACACACTGACCACAATAACAAACACAGTAGGCTTGCTTCAATACAAATGTTGAAACAACCAACATTTGTGTTGAAGCAAGTCTACTGTGTTTGTCATTGTGGTCAGTTTGTTTGTGGTGATTTGATGATTTCCTGCTTTTAATCTTGTTCTGCTGTTTTGGTTTTGCTTTTTTACTTAGATAATTCCCCCAAACAGTGTTTTATTTTTGAACTGTATTGTATTGTATTTGTATAATTGTATTGTTGTTTTATTAGATTTAGTAATTTTTTTTTTTGACATGTGCAGGCATTTTTAATTTAATAGCATGAATAAAGACTTTGACTTTGAATGTACCAGGTATGAGTGTGCAAGTATAATTAATAGAGTAGAAATAGTCTCTTGAGTACTTGTGGTCTCATTTATATTAATAAGGGACCAAACAAATTTTGCTTCTGCTGGAAAAAATGTTTGCTGAAGTTTGACATTCTATAGTAATTGATGGCTTTGCAGTATATGCTGGATATATACAAATAGATTTAAATTTTACACAGCGGAATAGACATTTTCTTGCCTGCGGTCTTTCAACTGTTTCTAGGTAATTTTTGGCTGCAGAATTTAGCCGTCAGATTTGGACTATCAGATATAGCTTTTTAGATACACTATATTGTCCTATTTTAGAATAAAATTATCTTATTTTTTAACATGCATATTTCACGTTATTGCTATTACTATTTGCTCCAACTGTGAGTTAAAATTTGGAAGTAAGGTATTTATTTCAAGTGCAGTGGCGGCTCCTGAGTTTATAAAGTGAGAGGGCGCAGGAGTAGAAGGCAATCAAAAGCCCACGAAAATCAAAACACGTCCCACGAAAACTTATCATGCGTTTTCTCGTTTGAAATATCTATTAAATTCCTTTGCTTTTCCCGTACAAGTTTTTTTTATAACTAAATCAGAAGTAGACCTCCGCAATTGTTGACGCTAAGTTTGTCCTCATAATTATTTAGAGATCTGTTTTTTAAAATATATGCCACTGAATTCATTTTAACAAAATAATTTGCCGTAAATTTCTATTAAACACTAAACAAAAATAAAATGGTTCAAAGTATTCGGAATTACCTACTTAGTTCTTAGTTTATCATAGTATACATACATTTACTTATCCACAAAATTCTCGATAAAGCTAATGTGTGACTAAGTTTAATTAAAAGAAACGCGCCAGCATCGTCACTATATTATTTCTCTAATCGCAAAAGTTCCATCAAAACTCCCGTCAAGACAAACGTTACACGCGGTGAAATTACAGATCAAAGAGATACCGACAAGTGGACGCAATAAGAATGTGCGCCAATCGGCCATTCCAGGCGCGGCGGTGAAAACAAGCGTTGCCATAGGAACCTCGTAAACAAAATAGAATATAACGTGCTCTATGGCGATTTGTGACGTAAAATCGGGACCCGTGAACGTATGCGTATGTTAGTAAATTGCTCTAGTATAGTCCGTCTAGAATCGTCGGAATTTTATATTTTTCCTAATTGTAATATATTTCTTTTTTGTAACGTTCCAAGACAAAAGTAATGCATCAAGTACGTCCTCCGGATAATAGGCTACGATCAAAATAGCATGGCAACACTATCTGTCAGACATTGTTGATTGTAAGCCGGCTTAAGATTTGTGAAATAATGTCGAAAGTAGAAAAAAGAAGACAGGTAGAATCTTTGTATAGAAAAGGTGTTCGAAAGTTATAAAATTAGTGTAATTGACCGGACTCGAGAAAAGCTCAGTATATGAGACAATAAAGATGATAAAAAACGGCTCAGATATGAGGCATACCAGTTTTGAGAAGACCGTGTAGGATTTGCGGAAACATTTAAAACGCTCTAGCGGCCTTGGTACTACAACATTTTTTCACCTTAATACACAAAGTATAAACAATAAAATATTGGAATTGGAAGTTCTGCTCTCTAAGTTATCTCCGGATATTTTCTGTGTAACAGAACATTGGTTGCAGAATGACAACATTAGAAATTTGAATTTGAATAAATATTTGCTCCATAATTATTCATCTAGGGAGATCAGTCCAGGAGGAGGAACTGCTATATTTACCAGAACAGATTGGTCCGGAAGTGGATGCATCACAAAACTAGAGCCCAGGATACCTTGTGCAGAAAAGGAATGTGAATTTTGTGTTTCTGAAATGAGACTGCATTCAATTTTAATAACATTAATATGTGTTTATAGGTCACCAAAAGGTAATATTGATGCATTTTTGTTTAGATTAAGTGAAATTTTAGATTCTGTATATTCAACTAATAAGTTTTTAATAGTCTGTGGTGATTTTAATATTAACTGTGCGATGAAAAATTATGCTGCTTTTTCTCTGTCACAGCTGTTTGGTTCATACGGCATGGTCTCCCACGTGGAGGGGATGACGAGGGTTACACCGACCTCTGCTACTCGTGTTGACAATATTTTCTCAAATTTGCACACTGAGCAACTTACGTGTGTTGTTCGAAAGTCACACATATCTGATCATTTTGGACAGGAATTAAGAATCAGGGTTTTGATGGTTAAGCAAGGGCCAGTCTTTGCAAAAAAACGGTTTTTTACAGATCAAAACATTGTGAATTTCATATGTTACCTTAATAATGAGTCCTGGGGGGGAGTTTATTCTGCAGATGGGGTTAATGACAGATACGACTGTTTCTATAACACATTTTTTATTGGTTAGATAAAGCATTCTCAATTTGTACCTCTAGGGTCAAATGCTTACCGGAAAACTGGATAAGTAAAGAAATTAAAAACTACTCAGAGTATATTAAGGATCTTTATGTCTGGTACAAGCATACAAATAGTCTACAAGTACCTATATTTACACTATAAAGAAGAAAAAAAATCATACAGAAAATATTTGGTAGATTATAACAAAGCTATAAATCAAAATAAAATCGCAAATTCAAAAAATAAATCAAAAACAGCTTGGAATATCTTTAATAAAGTCACTAATAAAAAAAAATCTGAAAATAATATAACAATTAAATTAGATAATACAACAATAAATAACCCCTCTGAAATTGTAGTAATATTTAGTCAACAATTTAATCTTTTGACTAATCAAAACAACTTAAATTTTACTCAAACACAAAACAACATTCCCACAATATTTTTAAACCCAACA
Source organism: Pissodes strobi (assembly GCA_016904865.1). Classification (NCBI taxonomy): domain Eukaryota; kingdom Metazoa; phylum Arthropoda; class Insecta; order Coleoptera; family Curculionidae; genus Pissodes; species Pissodes strobi. Next base: position 101,318 of record MU185427.1, on the reverse strand, counting down.
GATTATCAGGAAATTTTTCGGCTCTTCATGAATTTGCCCAACAAATTCTCATGTGGACTTGATGAAGTTCCCATAAAAGTTCTTAAATATATTGCCGAATTTATTTGTAAACCATTAAGTAACATTATAAATAAAGCTTTCTCTACAGGTGTTTTTCCTAATGAGCTTAAAAAAGGGAAATTATCCCAATTTTCAAAAAAGGCAACCTCAGTAATGCAGGAAAGTACAGACCTGTATCTCTAGTATCCTCCTTCTCAAAAATTTTTGAAAGAGCTCTGTATGACAGAATTTTTGATTTTTAAAAAACGCATGCTCTCCTTTCGGAACATCAATATGGCTTTGTGCCACTCAGGTCAACTGAGCTGGCTATATACACAGCAGTAGACTATATCGTTGGACTGATAGATAGCAACCATAAAGTTGCTGGTCTTTATTTCGACCTGTCAAAAACATTCGACATGATATATCATGGCCTGTTGCTTGGAAAACTCAGCTCGGTTGGACTGAGGGGTACATATCTGTCTCTGATAGACAGCTATTTGAAGGATAGAAAGCAAGTAATAAGCATCACTCAAGATGGTAAATCCTATTTTTCAGAACCAACAGCGGTGGAGCAGGGTGTTCCTCAGGGATCTATTTTGGGACCACTTCTCTTCGTACTGTACGTGAATGGGCTCGCCGGAGATCTGTCGGAAGGCCATGTGTGCCAGTATGCTGATGACACATCGGTTATATTGTCTAGTGGCTGGTCTCTCGGGTGCGTGTTCGGGTATAATGGGTGAGATGAAAGATTGGTGTGTAAGTAACTCGCTGAAACTTAATACAGATAAAACTGGTGTCATACAGTTTAGTAAAATTAGATCAAATGAATCGGTATATGTCAAGGGAGAAAATAGAACCATTCCAATTGCAGAGTCCTTTAAGTTTCTTGGGGTACATCTTGATCCATTGCTAAACTGGAATCAGCATTGTAAGATCCTTATTTCCCGTCTTACTAGTAACTGTGCTTTGGTACGCAGACTCGGGGATAATCTGTTGACTGAGACAATTAAACTTTATTATGTGTCATGTATTCAGTCAATATTGAATTATGGTATCATATTTTGGGGGTCCTCTAGTGAAGCTTTGGGTGTTTTTAGGGCACAAAAGCGCATTATTCGATGTGTTTTTGGTCTCTCACCCAGAACTAGTTGTAGGCCATATTTTGTAAAACTGGGGGTCTTGACTGCGCCATCATTATACTTCTTGGCATTGGTCCTGTTTGTCAGGAAGAAACCTGATCTTTTCCATAGAAACGAACTACACTATGAAGAGCAGATGTCAATGATTACTAGGGGTCGTGGTGACCTGTGCATTCCTCTACATAATTCAGCTTTTTTTGAAAGAGAGCCACAGCTCAGGGCAATAAAAGCATACCGCTCGCTGCCAGAGTGCATTAGAGAGATAAGCAGTATCAAAATGTTTCGAGGAGAAACAATTATATATCTTCAAGATAAATGTTTCTATGATTTTAATAAGTGGTGAATATTGTAGTATTGATCGCATTGATATTACCTGGTAATTTGTAATTGTATTTTTATAATCTTGTAGATATAATGTACGTATATGTCAGATGTCTTTTAATTCTTTGATAAAATGTCTTGTTTTATTGAAATTGTCTAATTCTCTGTCTGTTTTCATTTTAAAATTGTTTAAATTTTACCTTTTTATATTTTATGAATTCAATTTTAAATATATTTTATGTTTTTGTTTAATACAAAATTGTATCACAGCACCAAAATGGAGCACCATTTGACATTGCTTTGTGATTTTTAGATCATTTTGTTGGCAATAAAGGATATTATTATTATTATTATTATTATTATTATTATTATTATTATTATTA
>MU185427.1:65728-91441 GCA_016904865.1 Pissodes strobi | reverse complement strand
CCCCCCCCCCCCCCCCCGTACCGAATTTTGTAAATGCAGCTTCAGCGATTTTGAAGATAATTAAGCGTTCCCGTACTTTTTACTAAAAATGTGTTGTGACATCTCAGCAATTAAAAGAGATACAATTTTGAAATTTGAAGTTTTACTAAATTTGATACGCCCAATTTATTGCAATAAAAACAAATGGGGCGTTCCATTTAAGATAACAAAATTACTCCGTGTAGCGCAAAACTGGGAAATCTGGCAACAATGCCGATATCATGGTTCAATTCTGCATGCCCGGATACCCCCAGGTACCGAATTTTGTAAATGCAGCTTGAGCGATTTTGAAGATATTTAAGCGTTCCGGTACTTTTTACTTTTACCAAAAATGCGTTGTTGTCACATCTCAGCAATTAGAAGAGATAAAATTTTAAAAATTCGGGGCCTTACTAATTTCGATACGCCCAATTTATTGCAATAAAAATAAGTGGGGCGTTCCATTTAAGATAACAAAATGATTCCGTGTAGCGCAAAACTGGGAAATTTGGCAACAGTGCTGATATCATGGTTCAATTCTGCATGCCCGGAAACCCCCAGGTACCGAATTTTGTAAGTGCAGCTTGAGCGATTTTAAATATATTTAAGCGTTCCGGTACTTTTTACTATAAATGCGTTGTTGTCACATCTCAGCAATTAGAAGAGATAAAATTTTGAAAATTTGGGGCCTTACTAAATTTGATACGCTCAATTTATTGCAATAAAAATAAGTGGGGCGTTCCCTTTAAGATAACAAAATGACTTCGTGTAGCACAAAACTGGGAAATCTGGCAACAGTGCCGATATCATGGTTCAATTTCGCACGCCCGGAAACCCCCAAGTACCGAATTTTGTAAATGTAGCCTTAACGATTTTGAAGATATTTAAGCGTTCCGGTTCTTTTTACTAACCCTGTATATACTTTCATTTTATTATAAATACTACTACAGTGACAAAAGCCTGCTAAATAAACTGGTTTATCTAGAAAAGGTATTAAGTCTAGAGTAATTTTTAGTAATTTTAGAACATGAGTTTATTCAGCGCAAATAAATCAAATTGTAATTGGTTCATTTAGATTTGCTAAACTAGTAAATTGAATAAGTTTTATTAAGCTATTGTATAAAATTTAATAAACAATCAGACCTACTTAAATATATGTATTTTATTTATTTTAAACACCGGAAGTACCCGTATTAGGTATATAATATACAAAGACATTTATTAAATGTCTAATAATATAAGATGCCCGCCACTGTACTACTGTGTTTCATTTACTGTCTTTGGTGTCGTCGACCTTCAATGCTCTCATTCTATTGGTGCACTACTTTACTACGCGCGTAACACAAGGCGGAACCAAGGGAAGCGGCATTGTCAGATTGGCATGTAGGAACTTCAGAAGCGGTTTTTGATGGATCAAAAACGAGGAATAGCTATTTAGTATTATAATTCGTTATGAAAAAAGTATGTGATTATGGTGACAGCATCGAAAAAACAAATCAATAGGTCTGGTGTCTCGGTTTTTTTACTAGTTTATTTGCTATTTCCTGCGTCATTTTCTACAGTAACTGGTAAATTTTAAATTTTAACGCTACGTCTATCGACCTTAGAATGTGACTCCATGTTGAGTGAAAACAAACAACCGTTTGTCCCGTCTCTTCTAGGTTAAATGTCTTTGGGTTAGTATTAGTATTTTTCCTATATCTTGATAAGCAATATGCCGGGGTATTTTGGGACAATGGCTGCGCCGTTATCGCATATGCATAGTTAGCACTTTTGAAAATATTCTTAAATACCTTTTACAGATGTGGCCAAATGTGCGGAGGTCGTTAGTAAGCCACTTTTAATGCTAAACAAATCCCATGAGAGTATTGTTTTTGAATTATATTGAATTTTGCATGATATTCTCGTACTATTATACTCGGCAATCCAAATAATATTTGCAAGATATCTTTCTGTCCATTTACCAGATCTCCGAAATCAAAACTGCCCTCATTATAGTACATATTTATTTTGGTTGCCTACGTATCTGTTCCAAAGTAGAAATTGAGGGGAGGTAGGTTATTATAGAGAACCTCATACAATAGTCTGCCGCCAATACACAGTAGGCTTACCTTTTTTATCACGTCGTCATAACGAATATGCTTCGATTTCTCTGTATTTTGTAACGATATTTCGCAGAGCGTTTCTAGCAAGACTTTTAACTTTTCTGACGCGTTAATATTTCGAATTAAATCTGACTTTGAACAAAAGATACCAATGAAGGGCGAAAAGTCTGTAAAAAGTAGTTGACTCATCCCCCTCCTCTTTTTTTTTCCTCTTTAGTCTGTCTAATCGAGGCTCAAGATTATAATCTCGATTACAATATTATAAATTAAAGTTTTCTTTCACATATCTGATGGGATATTGCTTTAATCCCATTCGCAGAACTAACAACAAAATGCCGCCTTTATTACAACATTAAAATTGTAGTACCCCAGGCGAATAGAGATAACTGCTCAGAATCTCGCACTGATAGTAAATCAGTCTGTCCCACGGATTCTAGGGGGGACAAAAAACTGGCATCACAGAGAGCGACATCCAAATATTGGACACTATAAATAGCGACATACAATGTCATGTATTTGCTCTCCGGCTCTCCGAGGAACGATTGAGCGAACTGGAGGTCGAACTGGAGCATATTAAATGGGACGTCGTTGGCCTCTGCGAAGTTAGAAGACGTGGGGAACAACTCTACAAATTGAAATCTGGACACACTTTCTAGCATGCCGGCGAGGAACTGACTTTATGGTCCGCAAACGCCACAACACAAGTATCGAATCGTTTAAAAAAATATCATCCAGAAATTGAAATTGACTACATAATAACTGATAAAAGACAGATCGTCAAAGATGTATCAGTGTTGAATAAATTCTCAACTGGGAGTGATCATTGGATAGTAAGAGCCAAAATCTCCCTTAACCCAACAAGAGAACGCCATAAAATGGCCAATAAATCAAGCAGCCAACTGTGGCAACCCCCACCAGACATATCTGAATTCCAGCAATGTATCGACGATCTGCTAGAAGCGCCGGATGCGGAGGGAAGTATGTATATTCTAAACGATGCTATAGTTGCGGCCCTATCAGAGGATCAAAGGAAATACTGCCCAAGATCAAGAAGGGAAGCAAGAATCACCAACAGGACAAGACAACTGATGCAAGAGAGAAGGAGGCGCAGAAGTGAAGCGGTAGCCACGGGTGAAGAGCTGAGAGAAATGAATAAACAAATATCTAGAGCGAAAAGGAGGGATGTCAGAGGATATGAGAGAAAAGAGATCGAGCACACTATAGAGAATAATAAAAGTATGAAAGTATTTCGCAGGAATCTTACAAGCGGAAAAAGAGAAATATGCAAAACGAGGGACAGAGAAGGAAAAATTACGACAACAGAAAAGAAATACTGAGCATTGTGGAGGAATTTTACCAACTACTATATAAAAGTCGTCACCCTGATGAAGGAAAGATGGACTATACGCCAGAACTTCTAACATCTGAAAGAGGCATTGTCAATCAGGGTTCAGATGAATTACCAGATATTACAACAGAGAAAATAAAACTGGCTCTGAAAAAAAAAACAAAAACAACAAAGCACCAGGTGAAGATAATGCACTCTCTGGCGCAGTCAAAATGGGCGGTCAACACTTACTACAAAAACTAAAAGCGCTCTTCAATCTCTGTCTCTTTAATAGCACAATTCCAGAAAAATGGCACAATTCCATCGTGATCCTATTACATAAAAAAGGAGGTATATATACAGATCAATAAGCCTTCTGAGTCACATCTACAAACTGTTCACCAGAATTATAACCACCCGGCTAGAGAACAAGCTCGACTTTTTTCAACCTGTAGAACAGGCGGGTTTCCGTGGCGGCTTTGGCACTAATGACCATTTACAGAGCATTAAAACATTGGTTGAGAAAACAATCGAATATAATAGGCCTCTGGCCCTGGCTTTTGTCGACTTTCACAAGGCTTTCGACACCGTTGAATTGGATGCGGTTTTGGGGGCACTCCAGGAGTGCAGAATTGATTACCGATACAATAAACTTATCCATAACATCTACAAAAATGCAACAATGACGGTAAAGCTATATGAAAATACCAAGCGCATACTCATTGGCCGGGGTGTAAGGCAAGGCGATACGTTGTCCCCCAAGTTGTTCATCACAGTTATGGATAGCGCATTCAAGAAACTCGATGAGGACTTAAACATCGGTGGATAAAACCTAACTAATCTACGCTTTGCGGATGATATAGTATTGATTTCGGATAGCCTCGGAGACATAAGCCTGAGATTACGGGATCTACAGGAGGTGTGCGCGGGAGTTGGCCTGAATATCAACATATTAAAAATAAAATTTATGATAAACCTTGTTCCCAGTGGTAATATAAACATTGGTACGAACGAAATTGAGCTGATGGATAGTTATATATACCTCGGCTATGAAATACGCATTTGCAAAAATATCCAAACGCGTGAACTGGAAAGAAGAATCGCCCTCTCATAGGCAGCATTTGGGATGCTGAGGCATATACTAAAGAGCGACATTTCAATCACTTTAAAAGGAAGAGCTCTTAACCAATGCGTGCTGAAGAAAAGAAAGAAGCAAAACGCAGAGAAAGATGGAGAGGCTGATGCTTGGTGTGACCCTGAGGGATCACATACGAAATGAGGATCTACGCAGAAGAACTGGCGTAATGATGTTATAATATCAGCCAAGTGGAACTGGGCTGGTCATGTAGCTCCAATGCAGGATGATAGATGGACTAAAATACTACTCGAATGGAGACCTCGTACAGGCAAACGCAGCAGAGGTAGACCACCGACACGATGGACCGACGACATAAAGAGAACTTGTAGCAACTGGATCCAGACGGCTCAAAATAGAAGGGATTGGAAAACAATGGGGGAGGCCTATGTCATGTCCAACAATGGACGCAAAGGGGCTGATTGATGATTATGATGATGATGATGATGATGATGATTACAACAACCGGATCGCGAGTGATTTATCTTATATTTATTTTTATATCAAAACAGAACATATGCCTTGATACAATGAGGTTTAAATTAAATAATTACCTTTTTTGCGTTTGGCCCGATGCTGATACTTACTAAAACTGTACCGGAAATTTGTAAACATGTGAAAGTAACTTCAACTCAGCGACGCGCAGTGTTGCTAACTCGGCCAACAAGGAATTTTCGTATTCATACTTGAATATCTCCGTATTTCTTATAAGCCAATTTCCGTATGAATACCTATAAGTTTTACCTCGTTTTTTACTTTAACTTTTTATTAAATGAATTGTTTTTAAAATGTGGAACATAATTTTTCTACTTTAACCTAAGACGCTAGGACCATACAACCATGGATCATATTCACCCATTACAGGCCGAGGTGTAAGGCCAACTTGTTGCAGAATGGTTGCAACACGTTTTTCTGATTGAAATTAAAATGAAAGTAAAGATTTTTTTTCAATTAATTAAAAAGGAACCTAGCCCCAGAGAGTTCTATTGCAAATGCCCGGCCTAACTAGTAGGGTCGTTTGAGCGCCACCCGTTTTAGCCAACTAAAGGGACAAAGCTCTGCTGGTGTTGTGCTAGATGGCTAGGTCGGCTCATTAAATCAATCGGAACTTAAATTCAAACCAACAAGAAAACGAGAATATAGGCTGGCTTATTAAATCAATAATTAATCAATTAGCTTAACTTATCAAGAAAACACAATCTAAAATTTAAGGAACAATATATTTGCTACTAAGTTCTTTTTTTTTTTAAACAACAATCTATCTGGAGTAAAATGTTAAATGGCTATTAAAGTAATTGATGAAATAAACAGAGCACAATATGGAGATTATGCGGAGACCAATTCAGTTGTTAATACACGGTTCTGTATGCCTTACAACTAAATGCCTTAAATACTACTAACCGAAGTGATCACTTTGACGTTAACTAAGCTAATTACCACTAGGTATGCGTGCGCTAATAGCTGCACCGATTTTAAATGTAGCGATAATAATATATAGCAATACACTGCCACAATAATCAAATCAAATGACTTGATTCATATTATAAAGAGAGAAACTTCAGAGCGGTTATATTACTTGATAAATGAATGAAAAGAATAAAATTATAGAGCCAACGCTTGACGTATATTAGAAATAGAGAAAATTCAGAACAAACAGATTAACTGGTCCGATAAACCAGTGAATAAATGAAAATAAAATTAATGAGCTATCTCGAAGCTTGGCGGTAAAAGTTTGATTTATATTAACAGAAGGATAACTAAAAGCGATTATATTAAACAGATAAACAAACGAATCAATGATACATAAAGTTTCTGTACAATACCCCAAATCCGTTCGTCGAACTCTGGTGGAGACGCCGGGCACCTATAGATACCTCAGGTACTGCCTCTCGATGGCCCCGAGGGGAAGATCTAGCCGAGATCTCGATAGCTCTGTGTCGAGATTGGCTGATAAGTGCTGCTGGTAATGCCTGCTTCCAACCCACTAGGAAAGGGTGATTCTAGCGGCAGTTAAGGGTAGTGGCCTGCTGCCAAGCATGGTGGCCCTCCAGGAAAAACCCTCGATCGTGTGTGTGAGGGCTAACTATGAGAGATTCGATGGTCTCGGTCTTATATGACGAACGTGGAAAGCTTCCAGTACAGTATGTAGATCCCGAAAAATCGGTCGTGTCAAAACACCAAGAGATCTCACAATATATCCCCAATAAATGGGGTGAATTAAATCACAAACTAAATGTGGAGTCTCTGACTGCACTAGCAGAAGGCTTCTCTCGTCGCGAAACGGTCAAACTAGAAGGAACTCTCGATCGTTTTCGTCAATTTGACTTTGCTTACGTCCGATTAAGAAGTAGGGATGGACTGAAACAAGCCGAGCGATTTCGATACGGGGAATAATTCCAAGACAATAAACGCCTTAATTCTCTTTTCTCTCTTTTTCAAGAAATGCTAGGAAATACTCTTACGAGAATGATAAACCTTTTAAAATCGGATGGATAGCCCATCCCTATTATTTGGAACGAACATTACAAAAACTACAGTCTGCCGTATAAAGCGATAAATATATTTAAAGCAGAGGTCCAAAAACGATTTAACGATCTTCAGAAATGGCGGCCGGTAATTGGTGTTCGGCAACCAAAGGGTTCCCTAAAGGTTATAAAATATGTCAACAAAATTAAAATATGGATCGATGTGTCAAATGCAGCGTATTTGCAGGCTTCACTAACAGAATTCTTAAAAAATATATATAAATCGGTTCGTTGACCGTTCTACGGTAATGTAATATAAATCAAGCTAAGCTATTCTAATAATAATATACATCGCTTATCAACTAAAATAAATAGTCACAACGTGTTATAAATGCTAATACGAATATATCCTTAACCTATACTTAGAATATAGTTAATTTATAATAAGAAAAGCGGCAATTTCAAGCGAGTTATTAGCAAATCAAATCAATAAATTTAGAATTAATAAACCGATGAGTACAAAATACAGCATCTTTTTTCCCTAAATGCGGCATATAAATGACATTTTAAAAATATTTGACGGTGGCAAAATCGAACTGTTACATGGTATTAAGATTGCTCCAAACATCCTTTATTACTTTTACTGCACGATATGGGACAGATTGACTTCAGGTTTGAATTTGGAAAGGGATCCCATGGATTATTTAGTAGATGTTCATCGTTCCTGAAGTTTTCACTCCGGAAAGTACAAATGTGAAAGAAATAAAGTTCATTTTAATGAAATAGCAAACAAGAATTTCGCAGGTTATGAAGGAATCTCTGTGAGAATTTTGGAATTCTTCCCGGAGCCTGCATTGCATACGCTTGCATGTACAATTAACCATTCTTTTGCGCTGAGTGAATTCCCAACTTGTTTAGAGGCTGCCGTTGTTGTTTCGCTGTTTAAGGGAGGTAACATGGGTGATCCTTCCAACTTTCGTCCTATTTCCCTTTTGTCCACGCTCTCAAAGGTCACTGAGTAGATGGCAAACAAGAGATTGATGATTGTTTTGAAAATACCAAAGTATTAAGTCCTGTCCAATTTGGTTTTTCTCTCGGGAAAAAATACAGATGGCGCCATTTTGTCGTCAGTGTCAAGTTTACCTAGGCATAAATGGTGGCGAGGTTGTTGCGGCAATATTTTTTGATTTTTCGAAAGCATTGAAGTGTTGCTGCGGAAGCTGAATCAATATGGCTGCGGGGAGCTTACACTGAAAAGGTTTTCTACCTATCTTTTGGGAAGAATGCAGATGGTAAGGGTGGATGGCGATTGCTCTATTAAATCACTTATTACTAAAGGTGTTCCTCAGGGTTCGATTCTGGAATCCATTTTGTTTTGTTATATTTAATGACTTAGCAACGTTGAAGATCCAGGGTTCGTTCACCTTTTTGCGAATGATACCAGTATTCTTTGGCATGGTAAAGATAGGGACGGCCTGAAAATAACTGTTGACAGGGACCTGGCCGAGGTTAACTTTGGTGTTATGCAGTATATGTTAGTATAATCACCTTTGGATTTTGCTTTAATGATTTGTACCTGAATAAACCCCTTACAAAACTTTTAGGTCTCACCATAGATAATAAGCTCAAATTTGAAGATCACATAAGGACCCTATCTGCTGCTTTCTTTGCAATTAGCTTTTTTGCTCAACCGCGAAAATGGTATATCACTCATTCATTGTTCGAGTTTCATGTGAGATATGGTATTGCTGTTTGGAGATTCACTTGCAGGCAACTGTTTAACACGATATTTGTTTTGCAGAAGAGAGAGGTTCGTTATTTGTGTAAGGTTGTGGATCGTGAACACTATTAACCATTATTTATTAGAGAAAAAAAATTAACTGTGCCATATCTGTTTATTTTGGAAACTGTTTGTCTTGTGCATAAGAAATGTTCCTGTTTGAGAACTCGGTATAATGTGTACAATACTAGATCTAGTTTGAACACTAATATGAGCTTGCTTATACCTAAGTCTGCTTTAACAAAATACTACACATTTTTTACCATCTTAAGACTACTAAAAATTATAGACTATTCCGTAGGGGTGCTAGGGATTTTTTATTGCACAGCCTGAATTTGCAATTTACGATATTTTTAAGAATTTCTGTTTTAACATTTCTGGGCAGATAGATGGATTGCTTGGATAAGCATTCTGTTTGTCAAAGTGTTTATAACGTCTGTATCTGTATTCTTGTGCTGTTGAGTATTGATTTGCTGTACTTTAAAGTTCATGCTTTGTCAATAGAATTGTTTTTTCTTGGACAATAAAGCATAATTGACTATAGCTACTGAAATACTAGGTAAATAAAATTGAAATTATAAAATGGAATGAATACATAAAATCATATGAAAAAATAAATTAATTAACTTCCTAGCAGATACAACAGGTTAAAAATGAACTAACCTGGTAATCCAGCACCACTTCGAATATACTACTTCCTTATATTGCCTCCATATTTTCTCGTAACTCCTCAAACATCCTCGCAATTCCTCTGACTTCCTCGTATTTCCTCTGGCTTCCATTCCAGAAACTTTATTTAATTTCATATACATCCCTTATTGCCTTTGCGGCGATCATAACGTGTAACTGTCGCGATTGACAAAATATTTTGCAGAATTAGGCAGGATTAGTTATATCATCTTACACCATTCTCATCAAGACTATAATACTCAGGTTTATTGAACAGTAATTTGTGTTCGAAGCCCTTTGATATATCTCAAAATTATTGTTCTTTTAGATATCGCCAACCAGTACATCAATAGTAGTTTAGCCAATTAATGTATAAGAATACCGAAGTGTATTTTCAATTACTGACCTTTATTGCATGCAAACGTGCATGTAATAAAGGTCAGTAGAGAATTTCAGCTTTATTAAATTTTTGCAATTCGTAAATCCGTCGAGAAGTTGAATAAAATTTATCGTCATTTTGGAGTCCATAAAATGTATACAAAATGAACAATACCGCAAGAGTAACATATGTTATTTTATTAGTTGTTTTGAAAGATATTTGCAAAATATCGGAGACAGTTACTGTTTGATGTGGTGAAGTATTTATAAACGCCGCATTAGTGACTAAAAACGAGCTACAAAACGCTCAATGAATTAGGTGGACGACATGCGTGCTCAAAGATACATACTCTTTAAATTTACTGTCTTCTTTAAATGGCTTTTACGCTTAATTACTTTCAGTTATAAACTGTTAACACCAGAAAATTTACAACTTCTTTACACCGCTTTGAGGTGCTATTTTTATATTAGAACGATTTCAGAATTTCACACATACGATGGCTGTTGTGTTGCTTCGTTTTCTGGTGCCGGTTGTTGACGATCGACTAATTTAAGGAAAATGAAGAGAAATGTTACATTTATAAAATCAAACACATGAGATAGATAGTTGAGCCAAAATCAGAAAGTGAAATTTTCACGTCTGCCTATATGTAAAAAATTAAGTTCATTACTTGCCAAATATCCCAATAAATTCAGTCAAAATCAATTTTCATTTTCGTCCATAATACTCCTGTATTATCGCGATAAAAATAAACAGATTGTTGAAGGAAATATAGAGGAACTTCATCAATATTAATGAACTATTGATACTGATTATGTTGGGGTTTGGAACCTTCGGCAACATGCACTAAAACGGAGTTTTATCGACAATATCCAGCTTTTATACTAAATGTTTGCTTAATCAACCTAAACCAAAGGAACCAATCCTGGCGTCCCACTAGTCACGCTCGATCAACCAATACAATGGACTATACGGAATAGGCACTCTATCTCTATTTAAACTATTCTTACATTTAATAATTTCCATACTTTCATATGCGTCTAATAATCTCCTATCGGCTATATTATGAATAAATTTCAAATTTTAAATTGTTATTCTATGATTATTATCAAAAGCATGCTCGGCAACACTTGATTTTTCTGTTCTGTGCTTTAAATGAGCTATGTGTTCCTTGAATCTCGCTTGTATAGATCTTCTAGTTTGCCCAACATACTTTTGGTTACAATCCATGCATCCAATTTCATATATTCCACTTCTTTCTAATATTTCAATTTTGTTCTTTGGACCACCTAATAATTTCTTAATGTTGAACTGAGTTTGGAATACTAATTTTAAACCTATACTTCCTTAAAGACTTTTTGGAGTCCTCTAGTATACTGAAGATTATATGGTATCGACTAGTATCGAGACATATTTTGTATTTTCATCCTGATTGACGAAAGAATAAGTGCAATCACGAATGGTCTTTCTAAACAAATGCGTATTAATTAGTCTATTTATTAAGTTAGTATTGAAACCATTAACTTTCGCTATATTCCTAATTGTCTCCTTTTCTCCTTTTCATTATTAAATATTTCTCTGCTGAGAGGAAAGTTAACCATACTGTGTACCAAAAAATGAAAGCTGGCCATTTTGTGTTGGTCGCAGTGGAAGGAGTCATTAGGAATATATCGGTTAGTGGTAGTACTTTTTCTATAAATATCAAATTCTAGTGTGTTATTATCGTTCCTAATCACTAAAGTGTCCAAGCGTTAGGTAGATTTTAAATTTAGTTTTAATCATCCCCTGATGATGCTAACATGGTTAGCGAAACGCGCGTCGACTGCAATAATTCTGTTTCGGTATTGTGGATAAAACTCCGTATTAATATATAGATTATGAACAAGAGTGGGCCAAGTATAGTTCCTTGAGATATACCAGTATTTATTAAATCACTGTAAACTTCACTCACTTTCACTTTCTGAAACCTATTCTTTAAGTAACTTTCAAATAATTCTTTGGAAGTACCTCTAACACCATATATTTCTAACTGTATTAACAATATTCTATGATTGACCGTATCGAAAACCTTAGCCAAGTCTAAAAATATTCCTAAAACTTTTTTATTATCATTTATTCCATTTGTTATGTTACTAGTTATATTACACAAATTGCATCTTTAGTACCAATATTCTTTCTAAATCCAAACTGTTTATTTGACATCAAATTGTATTTATCTCGAAATTTATATAGCCTGATATGTATTATTTTTTTAAATATTTTTGCAATGTAAAGAAATTGGTTGGAAGTTCATTGTCTCCAGGAATACTGGTACTATTTCTGCAATTTCTAGAGCTTTTGGCCAAACAGATCTCAAAATACACAAATTGAAAATATGCTTAACGGGTCAACAACGTATCTAACAATATTTTTTTAGCACCTTTATTCTATCAATTCCTCTTGCTTTATTTTTCATTTGCTTAATTATGGATGTGTAAACATCTTACGCGGCGGTATGAGGGTAAATCTCGGCAAATGGGACGGAAATGTACAAGCGGATGTGACATCATAAGCATGCGCAGTCTACTTCAGCGCTTCCTTGTAAAACGTGTTCTTTCTTCTAACGCCAGAATATAGACAACCAATTCCAAATAAGCGGTTGCCTATAATCAGGCGTCACGCGGTCTAAGCTGGCATTAGATTTTCATGTCGATGGTGTCGATATAGGATATGTTTACACATCAGTGTCTCGAGAACTAGCAGACACGCTCAATTTTTTTCTCAATAATTCCACCGGGGAAGTTGGCTCTAAAAATAAAGTATGCTCATTAAAGCTTGGCAATTTTGATTTTTCATTCTTTGGTTTATTGATTTGACTAGCTATTTTTTTACCAACATCGCCAAAGAAACCATTGAGGGAATCAGCAATATCTTTTGGGTTAGTTACAATTGCGTCATTGTTCATTATTTTGTCCATCCTTATATTTTTGCAATTTTTGTTTCTATTTGGCTTATTTATTATGTACTTCCATAATTTTTTAGTATCTCTACCACATTTATCAATCACTTTTTGTTCAAAATTGTATTTAACAACTGTAGCAAGTATTTTTATATAATTTTTGTAATTTTGCTTTAGTACTGCATTCTCTGGATTAGCTTCCCATATGTAATAAAGTATTTCTTTTGTATTACATGATTTAATTATACCCTGTGTAATCCAATTTTTTCGTGCAATATTTTTATCCTTAATATTTTTCTTTTTAGTTTATGCCTTTTCAATTATTAATTTGATCATATCAATAAGTTCATTGGTAGCAGTATCAGGATCCATGCACAGAAGAAGCTTATGCCAAGGTTGATTTTGTGCTAATTTATTCAGTTTTTTTATAATTTAAGAATTTATCTTGTGTTTTAGGTGGCGTTTTTTCTATATTTATATCAACAGTCATAAAAAGTGGGAAGTGATCACAAAGACTTGATTAAATTTATAAGATTTAAAAGTTTTAGCAAAACAGTTCTCTATGCAGGTTCTCGTATTTACATTATTATCATTACGCCTAGTTATTTTTTGAAACATTGGTGTGTAGTGAAATTCAAGGAAATTGTAAAGAAAATGTTTACCATCTTCATCTATATTTAACATGTCGATATTAAAATCACCAAAAATTAGGTGATTTTGATTTTTTTTTTGTTTATTATCAAAAAACTTTTGATATTCTTAATAAAGATATCTTTTTTGTAATCATGACACCTATATATACCAGATATTTTAATTGTTTCATTATATACAACTGATTACTTTTAAATTTTCTACAGTTTCATGCTTAACTTCTTTTTTTAGTTATTTTTTAACAAAGATAACTACACCGTCCGCTCTATTAATATTGCTATCAGTAAAATAACCATCATACCCTTCCAAATTACAAGTGTCCAAACCCGATAGATTCCATGCTTCACCAGAGGCTTGCTGTCCAATCTGTTAACCAATATATTAAGCTTATCAATATCTGGTCTTTATTCACAGATTGCACATCAGTAAACTCAGTTTCTTCGACGAACAATTTTTTATCGTTTATTCTGGAAATTCTCTTGGCCTAAAATGTCTAGAAGTAACCGGGTAACTCCCTTATCTTTTCCTGTCGATATCTTTGACAACCATATAAAATCTAAAGATTATATTTAATTAAGCATTTCAAATGGCACACTTATAAATGAGATACTTCTTTTTTCTATGCTGAGATTTTCTATAGAGATATCTGGCCCTTTTTCTACTTCTAAGTTGGAGTCATTTCAAGAATCAATATGACAGGTGAACTTTTAACTATTTTTTGATAATGCTTCTTTCTTTGATCTAATACTTTAGCGTAGGTACTGGAAATACTTATGAGTTGTTTAAAGATCTAAACAAAAGAAATGTATGATTTTTTTGTCTAAACTATTTGAGGAAAAATACATTCTTCCATCGTTTATTTTATGATAATCGGCTTCTGGCAACAAGGCCAACAGCAGCATTAGATGTCCTCATATAGAATCGCAGTACCTAACAACAGAGAGAGATTGAAGAGAGCGTACACAGTCACCATCCCAGCAAGGGAATACTAGCGTGGATAGATAAATTGGTCAAAGAAGGTGTTCGTATGTTTCACGACTGGTGGGACAACAGTTTTTCGGAGCGGGCGTATTCTTGGAGGTCAAAGGCATCCGAGAAAGCTTCCCCTTGAGAAAGCATGCAACAGTGTTCCAAAAAGAGGTGTACGTTATCTTGATGGTTACAACAATGGACGAGGTCAGACAGAAAAATGAAGAGGAAGTAGTTATTTATTCTGATAGCCAAGCTACATTTAGGGAGATGTGTGGACCCAGGATTTAAGACAGAGTTGGTCCAGAAGTGAGGAGATGTCTTGGACAGAGCAAGCGAGAGAAGCTGATATGGGTGCCGGGTCATGTTGAGGTGGCGGAGAATGAGGTGGCTGATGAACTTGCTTGACGGCTTAGGTCCAAAGCTCTTTTCAGGCCTTTCTAGCTTCTAACGCCAGAATATAGGCAACCAATTCCAAATAAGCGGTTGCCTATAATCAGGCGTCACGCGGCCTAAGGTGGCATTAGATTTTCATGTCGATGATGTCGATATAGGATATGCTTACACATCAGTGTCTGGAGAACTAGCAGACACGCTCAATTTTTTTCTCAATAATTCCACCGGGGAAGTTGGCTCTAAAAATAAAATATGCTCATTAAAGCTTGATGGCATTTTTGATTTTTCATTCTTTGACTAGCTATTTTTTTCCAACATCGCCAAAGAAACCATTGAGAGAATCAGCAATATCTTTTGGGTTAGTTACAATTGCGTCATTATTCATTATTTTGTCCATCCTTATATTTTTGCAATTTTTGTTTCTATTTAGCTTATTTATTATGTACTTCCATAATTTTTTACTGTATCTACCACATTTATCAATCTCTTTTTGTTCAAGATTGTATTTAGCATATTTAACAACTCTAGCAGTATCAGGATCCATGCACAGAAGAAGCTTATGCCAAGGTTGTTTTTGTGCTAATTTATTCAGTTTTTTATAATTCAAGAATTTATCTTGTGTTTTAGGTGGCGTTTTTTCTATATTTATATCAACAGTCATAAAAAGTGGGAAGTGATCACAAAGTACTTGATTAAATTTATAAGATTTAAAAGTAAGAGCAGTTTTAGCAAAACAGTTCTCTATGCAGGTTCCCGTATTTACATTATTATCATTAGGCCTAGTTATTTTTTGAAACATTGGTGTGTATTGAATTTCAAGGAACATGTAAAGAAAATGTTTACCATCTTCATCATATTTAACATGTCGATATTAAAATCACCAAAAATTAGGTGATTTTAAATTTTTTTGTTCATTATCAAAAAACTTTTGATATTTTTAATAAATATATCTCTTTTGTAATCATGACACCTATATATATATACCAGATATTTTAATTGTTTCATTATATACAACTGATTACTTTTAAATTTTCTACAGTTTCATGCTTAACTTCTTTTTTTAGTTCTTTTTTTAACAAAGATAACTACACCATCCGCTCTATTAATATTGCTATCAGTAAAATAGCCATCATACGCTTCCAAATTACAAGTGTCCAAACTAGTGCTGGCAAAAACCGTGAAAAGTTGAAACCGGATATTCGGTTTTCTTAAAAACCGGTTTCGGATAAAACCGGGTATTCGAATAATAGTGAAAACCGGGTATCCGGATAACCGGTTAACCGGTTAATCGGATAGCCGGTAAATCGGATAACCGGTTAATCGGTTAATACACAGTCATCATCATAATTTATAATTTGTTCTTAATCATATTTCCATTAGTTCAGTTTCCCTGCCGATTAGGGCACAATCATTAAATTCAGTGAACCAAATTTATTCCAGTTTTTGATCGTTTTTGAAATAAACCCCAAGGTAATAATTAAATTAAAAATATTGTTTATTACAAATTACAATCGATATAGATTCTGAGCAGAAAAAATATTACAATTTTTTTAAACTTAAATAAATATAAAGGTATTCTATTATATTATTTTTCAATCGCCCTCTAAAAGCATTTCCAAATATAATCACCGTCCATTAGGTATGTGGTATGTTACGATTCCAAATACCCAGTTTTTACTTTACTTTCTATCTTTTTTACCATTACTTGAGAACCCGATGGCCCAGTGCCATGTAACTAGATAACCGAGAAACCGGTTATTCGATTAATCGGTTAAACGAGAAATCGGGTAATCGGTTAACCGAGTATCCGGTTAACCGGTTTCGGTTTTTTGAAAAACCGCGGATAATCCGAAACCGGTTAACCGACTATCCGAAAAACCGTCTTCGGTTGCCAGCACTAGTCCAAACCGGATAGATTCCATGCTTCACCAGAGGCTTGCTGTCCAATCTGTTAACCAATATATTAAGCTTATCAATATCTGGTCTTTATTCACAGATTGCACATCAGTAAACTCAGTTTCTTCGATGAACAATTTTTTATCGTTTATTCTGGAAATTCTCTTGGCCTAAAATGTCTGGAAGTAACCGGGTAACTCCCTTATCTTTTCCTGTGGATATCTTTGACAACCATATAAAATCTAAAGATTATATTTAAGAAAGCATTTCAAATGGCACACTTATAAATGAGTTACCTCTTTTTTCTATGCTGAGATTTTCTATAGAGATCTCTGGCCCTTTTTCTACTTCTAAGTTGGAGTCATTTCAAGAACCAATATGACAGGTGGAGTTTTAACAAAAGAAATTTATGATTTTTTTGTCTAAACTATTTGAGGAAAAATACATTCTTCCATCGTTTATTTTATGATAATCGGCTTCTGGCAACAAGGCCAACAGCAGCATTAGATGTCCTCATATAGAATCGCAGTACCTAACAACAGAGAGAGATTGAAGAGAGCGTACACAGTCACCATCCCAGCAAGGGAATACTAGCGTGGATAGATAAATCGGTCAAAGAAGGTGTTCGTATGTTTCACGACTGGTGGGACAACAGTTTTTCGGAGCGGGCGTATTCTTGGAGGTCAAAGGCATCCGAGAAAGCTTCCCCTTGAGAAAGCATGCAACAGTGTTCCAAAAAGAGGTGTACGTTATCTTGATGGTTACAACAATCGACGAGGTCAGACAGAAAAATGAAGAGGAAGTAGTTATTTATTCTGATAGCCAAGCTACATTTAGGGCGATGTGTGGACCCAGGATTTAAGTCAGAGTTGGTCCAGAAGTGAGCAGATGTCTTGGACAGAGCAAGCGAGAAAAGCTGATATGGGTGCCGGGTCATGGCGAGGTGGCGAAGAATGAGGTGGCTGATGAACTTGCTTGACGGCTTAGGTCCAAAGCTCTTTTCAGGCCTTTCTAAAAACCAAGTACGAGCGGCAATCGGGAAACTGACTGATTAGGCCTACTCAAGAGAGTGGAGACCCTTTCAGTAATGGCTTTGGGGGGGTTCATACAGGCCTTGAATTTAAATGCTGGGCCCGATAAAACGAAGATGAAATGGCTTAAGACCAAGAGAGCCCTACCTGCAGGGGTTGCCTGGAGGTGGACAAGAACCCCTCTCTATTACCTGGGCAGATGCGCAGCTTTTGCAAGAGCGAGGTGCACCGTCTTCGGGTCGGTAGTGCTGCAAAACGAGGAGATTGTATGTCTGTCATGGAAAGACAGACCTTCGTTATGAGGTGAGGAAGATTAGAGTGGACTAGAAGTGGAATGAGTTGTTGAAAGGAGATCTAGGGTATGCTGCAAGGGCCCTCTGGGCCTTCAGCATACCCTATCAGCATGACGGCCATTTATAGCACCCTGCAATAGTGCGTCGGGTTTCTATAGCTCACATACTACACAAATTAGAAATTTCGTTCTAGTTATAACAGCATAACGGGGTATTTTACTAAATTATTTTCAAGCTTACACGTTATTACAGAAAAAAATGGCAAGATGGAATTATTTTTTTTAAATGAACACACTGTATATTACTAGATTTTTCAATTCTGAGAAAAATTATAGATATAATTTGGTATCACACTCTATACCTAAATTTAACAGTTCTCGGAATATTGACGTTTGAAAATTGACAGTTTACAGACTACGACTACTACGAGGTTCGAACATATACGTACGTTAAATGTTCGGTGCTACGAGGCTGTACAATCTAAATGGTTTAACTTAAAGCGATACACGCTCATCTTAAATTTTCATAATATAACTTCCGAGGTTTGTTAATGAAGTGTTTCAAAATCTCACTCAAATATATTAGGTTTTGTGTTATAACAGTTTAAATTTTTGAACAAATTGTACACAGAAACTTCGATCTTTCCATATCCAAATATTTCTTAGCTAAAAAAGGTAGATAAATTTAAAAATAATATTACTGTAACAATGACTTTCTTTGCCAGTTTTGACTAAGAATATTTTTAAATCGATTCATATAGGTCTCATGTTGTTTTTTGTTCTGATTACTTACTTTTTGTTTTTCTTACATATAATTGCATTTATTTATTTTATTATTTTAAAGCTGTTTCATTGCTTTTTTGTTTATATATTTATATACAAATTATTGGTTAATGTGTAATCTTATTTTTTTCTTCGTATTTGTTAATTTGAGACCTGTTTTTAATCTATTTTATGATTTTGTATGCATTTATCGCCATAGTTTTGTATAATAATTTATTTTAAGTTTTAATTTTTTAAGTTTAATAAATATTTTCAATATTTCCATGTATTTGCAATATTTCCAAATTTTTCTGAATTATATCTGGTAATATTCCAAAGAATATATTTCCGGAAATTTCACAACCTTAGAGGTACCCACTGTTTTATAGGGTTCTATCATTGTCGTCGTCGGCGTCTATTATTTTTTTATTTGAAATGCTGTACCAACAAGCGTGTTTGCTATGTTTACTTTAAACAAATTAAAATATAATAAATTTCCGTAAATAAAACCCCTTCTAAATAAAGCCCCTCGACAGACTTCGACTCTACGAAACGTGCTGATTCAGATGCCCACGTGCAGCCGGCCCAAAACGTGTCTGACGATGGCCATTTGTGCCAGGGCAAATGATCCGACTGCGGGTCAGTTTACGTCCTGGGCGAAGGTCCGTTTTTACGCTTAATTGCCACGTTTAAGTACGTTGTTGTTTGAGGCAAACAATGTGTTCTTTATGGGTTCCAATTTTAGTAGCATGATTACCAATAAAATTAATATGCACGGATATTATTAGCAATATGCTGCAACAGAAATGAACTTGTAAGAGAGCAAACGGTTAGGTAGAGTCAGGAAAATTTACATCCCAACTTTTTCATTAGTTTCACCATTGTTTTATAGATATGTAATAATGCTGCAACAAGTTTTTCTCTTAATAAAGTCAAAAATAAAGATTTTTGATTAAAAAGAAACCTAGCCCCGGAGAGTCGTATCGCAAAGCCCGGCCCCGGTAGTGGGGTCATTAGAGCGCCACCAGTTCTGGTCCAATTAAACTGAAAAAGCTCCGCTGGTGTGTGGCTAGGCCCACGTATTAAATCAAAAAGTACTTAGTTTCAACCTAACAAGAAAACAAGAAAACACAGGCCCGCTTATTAAATTAAATCTTAAACTTAACAAGACCTAATAAAGAAAACACAATCTAAAATTTAAGGAACAATATATTTGCTACTAAGTTCTTTTTTCTTGAAAATACAGCAACAATTTATCTGGAGTAAAAAGGTTAAATGGAAATGTTGTTAGGTAAAGATAAAAGAATGTCAAATGACTATTAAAGTAGTACAATATGGAGATTGTACTGAGACCAATTCTGTTATTAACGGTACTGTATGCCTTACAACTAAATGCACTAAACACTACAAACCGAAGTGATCACTTTGACGCTAACTAAACTACTTAGTATGCGTGCACTAATAGCTGCACATAATATGTAGCAATGAACGACCACAATAATTAAATCAAATGACTCGATAAATTAATAAAAATAATAAAATTAGAATAGAACTATTGAAAGCTTGGCTGTCAATGCTTGATTAATATTATAAAGAGAGAAAATTCAGAGCGGTTATGTTACTTGATAAATGCATGAAAGGAATAAAATTTTTTAAAGCTGTTTTAAAGCCCGACTGTCAATGCTCGACCTATATTAAAGAGAAAGAAAATTCAGAGCGATTAATGATAATAAATGAGTAAATAATAAAGGTGCCGGGCACCTGTTGGTACTGCTAAGGCACTGGCCCTCAGGAAAAACTAGCCGAGGTCTCGAAAGCTCGGTATTAGGATTGGCACTAGTGTAGCCTGGTAGTTGAAGTGGTGGCTCTCTAGCAAAACCTGCTTCTAGCCTGCTCGTAAAAGTGGTGGCCCTCCAGCAAAGCCTGCTTCTAGCCTGCTCGTAAGAGTGGTGGCCCTCCAGCAAAGCCCTTAAATAACCCAGTGCGCATTAGACGAAGCCCCCTTACTTTAATAAAAAAAAAACATAGCCCCCCCTTCCATAAATATATTTTCCTTATAAAACAAATTTCCCCAGAAAAAAACCCAGAGACTTGCAATGCCCATCAGCAAAAAAAGAGGTACTAAGATACAGACAACTTGAATATAACAAAGATAAGGATGAATCACCGCTAAAAAAACATAAACTTCCCCATATGATCATAATTAAAGTTGCATTAAAATAAAAATTCGGATTTGATAAAATAGAGTAGATAAGATAACATATGGGACGCAAAGCAAATGGCGGTCATGCATAAAAAAAGGTAACCCAGTTAAAGCAATTAAATCATTAATTTAGGCAAAAAAACTGTAGCAATAATTACCTCATTAGTGTGTGTGAGGGCTAGGAAAATTCGACGGTCTGGGTCTTATCTGACGAACGTGGAAAGCCTCTAGAAATAATGGAAAAAAAAACCGTTAGCGTCATGGCGTCCACGCGCTTCACAGGCAATAGAAAAAGAAATCCAGAGAAAATGCTTACCCAGTACAGTATGTAGATCCCGAAAATCGGTCGTGTCAAAACACCAAGAGATTCCACAGTATATCCCCAATAAATGAGTTGAATTAGATCACAAACTAAATGTGGGGTCTCTATGCGACTGCACTAGCAAACCTTCTTCTCGCCTTGAAAGGGAATCTTAGAAGAACTCTCGATTGTCAATTTGCCTTTTTTGTTCTACGAGATCAAACGCTACGTCAAATCAGCTAGTAGTGATGGGCGGTTCGTTACAAGGAATAATTTTGAGATAATAAACGACCGAGTTCTCGTTTATTATGAGGGTAACATGACGGCGGAGGCCCCAATTAATGCATTGAAATCAAGTGATTCAAGAAATACCAGAGAATATTCCATAACAAAACGATAAACTTTTAAGAATTCAAATCGACAGTTGCAAATATAATAAGTGGTACATTCCTACTACTCCGGACGAACAATCGAAGGTCACAAAAAGTGCACCTACAATAAAATATGAATCGACGAGTTTCATGCAGCGTATTTGCAGGTTTTATTAACAGAATTCTTTAAAATATACATATAAATCGGTTCGCTGCCCGTTCTACAGTAATGTAATATAAATCAAGCCAAGCTATCATAATAACAATGTGCTTCGCTTATCAACCAAAATAAACACAGTCACAACATGTTATAAAATGCTAATAAAAATATATCGTTAACCCATACTTAGAATATAGTTAATTTACATTAAGAAAAGCGGCAATTTCAAGCGAATTGTTAGCAAATCGAATCAATAAATTTAGAATTAATAAACCGATGAGTGCAAAATACAGCATATTTTTTCCTAAATGCTGCATATAAATGATATCTTAAAAATATTTGACATTGGCAAAATCGAACTGTTACAATGCCATATATAGTTTGAAAACATATTTGCAACCTCACGCACCTCTAAAATAATAAAATTGAGAATTGAGTGAGTTTGCTAATACTCGACACTGATGTGTAAATATATCCAATATCGACATCATCGACTTGAAAATCTAATGCCACCTTAGGCCGCGTGACGCCTGAATATAGGCAACCACTTATTTGGAATTGGTTGCCTATATTCTGGCGTTAGAAAGAACACGTTTTACAAGGAAGAGCAGAAGTAGCTGCGCACTAATCACTGCGCATGGTTATGATGTCTCATTGGCTTTCACATTTCCGTCCCATTTGTCGATATTTACCCTCATATCGCCGTATAAGATGTTTACACATCAAAACTAACCGTAAAAATCAACGCGAGCGAAGCCGCGGGTAAAAGCTAAAAGTGTCCTATGTCCTTTACTATACTCTTGAAAATATCTGGACAAAATTTAATGATGATCGGTTAAGTAGTTTACGTATGGAAAATAGGATTAAAACTAACCGTAATAATTAACGCGAGCGAAGCCGCGGGTAAAAGCTAAAAGTGTCACATGTCCTTTACTATACTCTTGAAAATATCTGTACAAAATTTCATAATGATCGGTTAAGTAGTTTACGCGCGGAAAATAGGATTAGACTAACCGTAAAAATCAACGCGAGCGAAGCCGCGAGTAAAAGCTAAAGGTGTCCTATGTCCTTTACTATACTCTTGAAAATATCTGTACAAAATTTCATGATGATCAATTTCTCTCTTTCTAATTTGTGCCCCCCTTTCGGAGGACACTATGCCTTTCCTCTCAAACGAGACAATTCGCCAGCATACCCCTCTTCCGGCGCTTAGACAGAGGCAAAGCTACCCTTCTGCTCGTGTTACACGTTATTCCAGATTGAGGGGCGTTGTATTTACGGTGGGAACCTCCAGTAAGACGGGCCTGACCCCCTGGTGGCTCCCGACTCTTGCATACAAAATAAATCTATGAAAGGACCAACTGAGTGTTCTAATGCAAGGAGGTGTCGGGCACTGTAGGTATAATGATATCAGTTGAGTAGATTATGCGTGAAAGCGAAAGAAACAAACAAACAAACACATTCGCATGCATTTATAATATTAGTTATTCGCATTTTTAGCATTTATAATATTATAGTTAGGAATCTTTAATAATACTTGATGGCAGCTTCAAACGAAGTGGATTAATTCACTGCACAAATTCGACATGAAAATATAATGCCACCAGGAATAACATCAACCTATGGATCCAAATACACTGCGAAAATAATATAATAATATATTCAGGCCGGCCTGTCCACATTTCAAACCTTATCTTTTATCTTCGTCTCTTCCACGCCATCTGCCCGAACTAGCTATCTTTCTCTGACAAAATTTAATTGATGAACGGTCCGTGGTCTAAGCTAATACTATAAGCGATCAGTATATATATTTTGCTATTTATTTCAATGCGTGCGTGGATGCAGTACACTTTTGTCACATAGGCCTTCACTTTTCCGTCCCCACATATGATTTCCGTCTCATTTTCCGAGATTTACCTTCATACCGCCGCATAAGATGTTTACACATCAAAAATATGTCTCAAAAAGCTACCGCCGATATATCATATTAGTTTTAAACTTTATGCCTAAAAATCAAATGTACACACGAAAACAGTCCACCAATAAAAGCAAGAAGAATTTACAGATATTTACTGTTCAGCTTCAGCAATAAGAAACTTGGGTTCCTACAGTCCATACTGTTGGAATCAAAAGTTTGACAGGCAAAACCTTACAAAACGCTCCAAAAAACACACACCGGCCAACATTTACCAGAACATAAATGAAGGTAATTGTTCCAAATACTGCCACGCTAAGGCTTTTTAAGGTTACCATCATTATCTCCAATTTTTTTTTACATGAATTCTGTACTGCATTTTTATGCATATTAAAAAATTGCTAATGCCTTAAAATAAATAGGAACCCGTTTTCAGCTCCTTTTGAAAAAGTGTGTAAAATTGCAATATTTAGTACATACGCTGGCTGCTATTACAGCCAGGGGTAGAAATAGTAGAAACGCACCTGATAAACCTAAAGGATCTTTGATAAACAACAACTTTATTAAAAACTAACATCGATACTTCTTTATTAAACAACAATAAGGGACATATTTTATATATTTTAAGAAGGTAACCATGAACTATAATCAACGAATAAAGTCAATAACATGTTTTTTTATGGTAGTGGCACACACATTAATAGAGATCCTATGTCACCCGACGAGAGGGTGTGTGTGTGTGCGAAGATGTTGATTGACACGGTTCTTTAATAGCTGTAGGTTGTAATTTGAGGGAAACAGATGTCCTGGGAGTGAGTCGGAGCCTTCGATAGCTATCAAAGGCTCCGAGTGAGTTCCACAGTGATGCACTGCGCCAGACAAATGAGTCCATGTAAAGCGATGATCTAGGTGTTCCCATAATTATTACGTTGTTGACGAGGATGACGGCATGGTCGATCCTTCCAGAACGATATCAGGATATCAGGGCCCGCCGTATTGGTTTTCTTGGTAAACGTGGCTGCTTGGGTTTTCGCTGCATTGAACTAGACCAAATTTCTGTCACCCCAAGTTCAAACTTTCTCCAGATCTTGATTAATTGTTGTAATCTGCTCCTGTCTGCGGTGATAAGTCGCAGTCGCTGGTAAAGGTTTTTCTGATCTAAATTGGGAGACAAGGGTACTGTTATCTGCAAAACTGTAAACAAGATTATTGGTTTCGGTCAGCAGGATATTAGTATAGATGAGGAACAGAGTTGGTAAAAGTATTGCGCCCTGAGGCACTCCCGCATTAATGCTGAATGTGTCTGAGATGTGTTCATCAACTGCAAGGTTCAGAGATGGGTTTTTAAGAAAACTGGCAAGCCAGCTGCAGATAGAGGCTGGCAGTCCCAAGGACGGCAGTATGTTGATTAATCCGTCATGCAAAACTCTCCCTTTGAAATATCCAACACAATCGCTCGAGATTCTCCGTAGTTCCCAATTGCTCTACTCCATATATGAGTGACATAGGCCAATAATGCCAATATATCTCCTGTCATCTCTATTTGTGATCGCTGATTATCCTGTTGGTCTCGAGGTAAAAAAAAAAAAAAAAAAATCGTGTCTATCATGGCAGTGGCACACACACTAAAGGTAGATCCTATGGCGCTCGACGAGCGGTGTGTGTGCGAAGATGTTGATTGACACGGTTCTTGAATATTTGTAGGTTGTAATTAGTGGGAAACAGATGTCCTGGAAGTGAGTTCCACAGTGATGCAGTGCGCCAGACAAAGGAGTTCTGGTAAAGCGATGTTCTAGGTGTTTCCAGTTGTACGACGAACTGGTGCGCTCCTGCCGTCTGTCGGGACTGCCTGACAGGAGTTGCCAGGGGCGGGATTATGTGGGCCAAATCCTGGGAACATCTGCCGTGAAAGTATCTGTAAAACAGAGACATCTCGGCCACATGTCTGCG
>MU185427.1:0-49776 GCA_016904865.1 Pissodes strobi | reverse complement strand
GAATCATGCCGTTTTCTTTGTGTAGTCTATTAAAGTTCTGTTAAGATTAAAATTGGTAGTTTTGATGAAGTATCAATTTAATAGCGTTAACTTTAAGGAAACAAAAGTGCGTTAAATTATGACGCAACTCTTATTGTTTTTTTATTAGTATTGTAACGATCTGTCTTTGTATCTTCGATTACCCCCAAACATTTTAAGGCAATATTAATAATTAAGTTTCCTTTTACAGTAACTTAACTAGTTAACTCCTAAGTTTAGTTGCTCCATTATGTAAACTTCAACAGGTACAAAAATAGAAAACACTCATAGAAAATGCTTTAAAACCAGTACGAAATTGTAGATTAATTAATAAGTTAGATTCAAAAATTAATAGGTCTTATTGCAAGGTTGCCAATATTATTCTCGGTTTTAGAGGGTTCGTGCAATAATTCCAATTTGAAGCCAGGTTTGAAATCTAAAGCTGGCAATCAATAATAATACCTATAATTAAAATTTGTCTAAATTACGGAATCCAGTAATAGTTATTTATGCAACAAGTGTGTAAAGTGATCCTTTTTTTATGAATGGGAATATTGTCGCATGAGCCGTAGGCGAATGCGACAATCCCATGAATAAAAAAAGATTACTTTACACATGCGTAGCATACAAAATTTTTTCTATTACCTAAAAATATATGAAAAAATAGAAATATTATTAAATTACTTTACGCACTGCCCTAAGTGTCAAAAAATATGTCAGATTTACTTTACGCACTAGTGCGTAAAATAACTTATTTTACGCAGTGCCCATTAAAAAGGCCTATTTTATGAATCTTAGAGAGTGCGTAAAGTGAATACTTTACGCACGGTAGTAGAAAAAATACATATTGATATCTCTCCAAGTCTGTCATAGAGTCAAGTTGCTCAAATCAAATAGAGCAATATTTCAATTTCTCGGAGTTTTAGATATGTTCTTTGTTTAAGATTTGAAGTGATGGATTTGCTAACTGTTTATTACTTATAGTGTTTACTTTTACCGTTGTTTGACAAACAACGCTTTTACAATCGATAAGTATAAATATTGTTGAATTGTTTAATTTTTCATCCAGTATACGCTCGTTAAGCTCGTTTTGTGAATATATTCTATATTCCTTACAAATATTCGAGTACCAGAAGCTGTACGTCATCTTTTAGTAAGGTATGATATGATTAAAATTAAAAATAGGATTTAGATCAATAGAGTAGATGGCGCCAAAAACCAAGTACAATTACAGTGGCTTTTCGTATAAAGGCACTGTAAGTATAATAATGTACATCGATATTTAATTTCAAGTGTATCGATATGATATATAACATGTCGATATTTTGGAAATGTCGCCTCAATAAAAAAAAATATCGATAGATGCTACTCTAGCTTTTGCTCAAAACTGCCGATTGCCAGAGCAGACTTTTTTTCGTAACCATCTGCCCGAGTTCTTACTCCTGACGAGTTCTGGGCTTGCGTGAGCATTACAAACACATTTATGACAGACGTCTTTACGGTCCGCATTTATACATTCCGTACATGTATATGGCACCTCGGTGTTGTTATTGGTCAAACCATTCAAAATTTGAACTTCTATCCAATCAACGCGCGGATGCGATAATCGTGTACGCAATGTAATTCGGTGCCAAATTCAGGTACGGAATGTAATAAATACTTTTGCAGTATAAGTTTTTTCCGAAGGCTGCAAATTTTTATTCATATGATTTCATACAGAGGGTGCTTAACTACATTGCTAGTATTACGCATGATAAGAACTCATACTGCTGTTAAGCCGGGCTATGTTCGTGCATTGCCGATGGCCAGCAGTTTAGATCACCCATAGCGGGTCGTTGTTTGACCTACTTGATATCTAGAAATGTGGAACTGTTCGTGTATTTTTTTTAACTTTCCATGGGTTGCCCCTTCAAAGTAATTATAAGCTAAAGTGGCGAGAAGCCTAATATTTAGTCGTGAACTCTTCAAAATTTACGAGTAAAAGGCAGGCTGCAAAGAGTATGGCAGAAGTTCGGAAAGGATGAGAGGTGTCTTTTAAAGACAAGCTTCTTCAAACAGCGGTTTGTAGTTAGTACTGTTAACTTCACGCATGGCCCTTCGCTCGCTCCGGGGTGCAATCAAACAAAACCAACCCAAACTACTCCAAATAAAAAAAAAACAAACATAACCTTAAAAAAATGTAAAAAAACGCTTGCCACTGACGTGAATCGAACTCGGAGGCAAACCGAAGCATCGTATCAGACGGACAGCATCTAACTACTGCCGCCACCAGGCTTGCTAAAAATGATCCACTGGACAGCAAAGACATGCTGCTCAATAAACTGTTATTACATTCCGTAAATGCATATGGCACCGATTTACATTCCGTACACGCATATAGCACTCGAAGTTTGATTGGTTGAAATTTTAAATCCAACCAATGGGATAGTGCTAGGTGCCGTATACATGTACGGAATGTATCAATGCTTACGGTCCAGGGAATTGCTTTCAGCGGGTCTCGTGGTGCGGTGGTCAGTTTCTGTGCTAAGGGACAGCCCGGGTTCGGTTCCCGTCGGCGACAAGACATTTTTTTCATTATTTTTAAGCTTATGTTATGTTTTTTTTTTTAATTTGGGTTAGTTTTGTTTGGCTGCGCCCCGGAGCTAGTAAAGCCAGCAGAGGGCATTGCACGTAGTGAAAAAAATATAAATGTAAACATAGTGATGCGCGCGCAAGCCAGGTATTCGCCATGCGGTATGACTCGGGCGGATTATTACAAGAAAAAGGTCTGCGATTGCCATAACTATTAAATCGACCGCAAAATGGTCTGCTAAAGGTCGATATATCCACTTTTTTGGAACTTTGCCACCAACCCAAATAGTGGCAAACGTGAAAATGCTTCTTTTACTCACCTATTCATAGTGAGAACTGCTAAACTTATCATAAATCAACTCAGACTTGTCACTCGTGTTTAATTGATTGAACATTGATCTTTGAGCATCTTAAAAAAACTCACGAGAAGAGCCAATGGTTACTGTGGTTTGTTAAATATCAGTGGCACCTGCTGATAATATTTTATAAAACCTTAACGCTCGACGATATTTAAAAAGTATTATCACCAATTTTACAAAAAGTTTGAGAAATACTGGCCACAATTACATAATAAATTTTTCACAAACGATCATTGAGATCGAGATTTCGAAAAGTTTTTTTGGAGTGCCTCCTTACAACATGTACAAACTAGGTATACCATTGACTATGCTAAATTCGCATAATAAAAACGTTTAACCAGAAGGTTAGAAATTAATTTCTTTAATTTATCATATGATTCGTCTTACTCAAAAGAGTTCAGTGTCCCTTCCATGTAGGCCAGCAGTCTGGGCACATTGTGGCCCACTCATTCAGTCAAGGAGCCAGGCCTCTCCACCGAAGGTATCATTACCATCTTATTTACCCTCTGGGCGCCACCCACCTGACTTCTATACACCTGTAAGGGAACCTTGAAAGTTAGTGGCCTTAGCACTATTACTAGTGACCTAGACGACGTCCTTGGGTATTTTACCCTTTACACTAGCGCTTGCTTTAGTGAAGCCCTGAGAGCTTTTTAACACGGCACCATACCTAGAGCCTTAACCGCTAACATCGCTTTGTCTCGTCTTTTTCCTTAACCGTGCACTGGGTTCCTGGCAGTCCCGTCCTAGGTCATTCCCCAGAATGTGGAGGTGCTGCCAATATGGAGTGTGAGTTCCTCGAAGGTTCCGCGTTAGCCTCAACCCCCCACAAGTGTGGTTTGTTCCAGACCGTCTCCCAAATTGTGGAGACGCTGCCGATATGGTTTCGCTAGACCCCCGGAAGGTTTTCAGCGTCAGCTTGAACCCTTCCACAACTGGGGTCTGTTCTAGACCGTGACTTAAACTGTGGAGGAGCTGCCGATGTGAGGTTTACGCTGAGTCCCTGGAAAGTTCCAGCGTTTAATTTTGAGGGAAAGAGACAGTCACAAGCGGCGGCACCCCCTGCACAGCTGAAGGGCTTTATACAAAGAGGTGCGCCATATACCCGTAGAGAACTTTTTATAGTAGTTCTTCGTCCACGCAGTTGGACAGATTCGTTGAATTCCAAGCGGGCCACGGTATATTATAACCTAGTAACCCTTGGGGAGGAATCTCCTTCGGACCAAATGGGTCCTGATTTATAGTGAGGTGTAGCTCCCCCCTTCCTCATATATACAAATATTTTGAATAGTGGTGCTAGGCGCAAGCAAAAGTGGACGAATTGGAAATATGTGCAAACTATAATGTATCGTTTCATATTTTCATTAATATAATAGTTCCTTGACCGTCATTATGGTTTTAAAGTTTCAAAAACATTAATAGGTGATATCGGGTTCCTCTAATTTAATATGCTGACTAATATTATTCTGACGCAAATTACAAATGTTTACGGCTTTCACTAGAGATATAGAATACGTGATTGCTAATTCATAATTATGTCTTTAGATATTTATATACGAGTAGGATGTTTACGAAGTAGTTTACTTTTACTAGACTGTTAAAAATAATTAACTATTCTTCACTAGGCCATTAAATAATCGAGGAATTGATGATTTTTTAAAACCAACTAAAATCTTAATTTGGGCTTAGCGACACCAAGGCAGGGCAAGACATTGAGTAATCTTCGTATTGTTCTTGAATTTGTTGCATCGATAATCTTGGCCGCGATATTTTTAAATATTTTATTAAAACTATCTGTGATACACATTTATATTTATTAGCAGTACTGTCTGAATGGTCCTATATAGTTACTGTATTTCAGAGCTTATTAGAATATTAGATCTCACTTGTTTTGTCGACATTCAATAACTGATGCGTCCAAATTTATTTATAAAATTTTGGAAAATAAAAACAGAAGGGATATTTTTAAATCCAATTTTCAATTATATCAATTGCGGAAATTTTTCACATTCAAGAACTTGCAGATTTGAATATTTTGTTAAAAACATAAAGAACGTTAAATTACCGAGTATTATTCCAAATTCTTTTCATAAATTGTCAGAGTATTTCATGTAGTAATTGAAAACTTTAAATATATGTCGAAACTGTCTAAAGTAAGGAGACATAAATCATTTACCATCGTACGTACGGCAGTGATTTAAACGCATGTAAGGCAGTGGCGTGAGTTTATAAAGTGGGAGTGCGCAGGGTGAAAAAGACTTTCTACGACCGCCGCGCCGGAGGGGGGCCACGCCCAATGTTTACCCAAAAGTCGTTAAAATTGTTTAAAAAACAAGAATTCGGCGCCCTCTTGAATGGCAATTTTTGCGCACTTAAAGAAATGAATAAGTAGGTACTTATCGATTTCAGAAGAGTAAACCTTTAAAACAGTTTAATGCATTAAAACTTTATTGATTTAGTTACATGTAACTAAATCAATAAAGTTTAAAAAAATCAATAAAGTTCGAAAACGTTAAAGATATATCGGTTTGATGGCATATTTAAGGCTGGTTGTTGTACATATTTTTGTGGTGGTTAGCACCTCGACTTTGCCGTTTCCTAAGTTTTAAAGTGACATTCCATTGGCCTGCTTGGCCAAAATACATTTTTCAATAACTTTTTCATCACACATCACACACACACTTTCATTTTATGTTAATAAAAACGTCAAGAAAACGAAGTATCGGTGGTGTCGTCAAACATTACTGTAAGAAGGGAAATTTTTTCAATATCTTCCAAATTCTGTTCTCTGCATACTTCAAACATACATTGCAACAAACGCGCGAATCACTTAGATGTTTATCTAGAACCGAATCAATATTTCTACTATAATCAGTAGATTATGCAGTTCTAAAAACACCCCTTTATTGACCGAATCACTCTTTCAATTATGTCCACGAAGAGGAAGGTTACGTGTCCCACGTAATTTTAATGTGTATACTTTTTGAAACAACCAACCGATTTTGCTTAACTATTTCGTTATGAATATTTATTTGATCTGATAAGCCTTACTTAAACAAGACGCAATCAGCCCCGTCTCCAGGGGTGAGGCGGCCAGGGAGCCGCCTCGGGCGGCCGATTTTTAGGGGCGGCCGTTTTTATTTTTTCTATAAAGTTTTAATGTGTTTGTATGTAACACGGTAAGCACTCTCGCAATGATTTTTTCGCATCTACTGAAATGTTTAATCTAAAAACCCGTACGAAAAACAAATTAGGCAAATTATTTACAAATTTAATGCCGTCCGGGGCGATCTTTTAACACGGCACAAAATAATTTTCTAATGAACCTAAGTCTTGAACCTAATAAGGTTGGCTTTAGTTTAAATAAGTGGGGACACGAAAAAGTATATATAATGTATTATTTCATAGTTAACTCGCTAGTTAATATGTAAATTTAAAAAAATGTTATTAAAATTTTCCTAATTTCATTCGGTACCTTTTTATACAAATAAATAGTATCGTTATTCGGTATTCAGCTAAAACAGTGGAAGGCCAGTGAGCTAAGGCTCTAGGGCGCCGCCCTCCCTACTTGGATAATTAAATATTTAAAGTAGTTTTTGACAAGGATTTTGTTAATCGTATCAAAAAATAGGGAAAATGTATGTTAGGAAACCTATTTTTTTTTAATGAAATATTTTCTCTCTTGCTGGCACTACAAATCTATGTGAGTCTTAGCCGCATCCACTATTGCCCTCCAGCTCTGTCTATCTTGTGCTTCCATTTCGTATTGTGTTATACCCATTTTTCTCAGAACCTCCGTAACTGCGTCCTTCCATCTCCTCCTAGGCCGGCCAACAGATCTTCTTCCCTCTGGCCTTTCATGGTATATCATGTTCAAAAGCCTTTGGTCATCACTTCTAAGAACATGTACCGCCCATCTAAGTCGACTAGACTTGATCCACCTTAATATATTTTCTATGCCGTATAGTTCTTCCAATTCGTTATTTTTTTGGCGTCTCCACTCTCCTGTTATACTGTCCCTGCATGGTCCATATATTGCTCTTAATATTTTTCTTTCAAAGATTAACAACTTATCGATTTCGCGTTTGTTTAGGATCTATGTCTCGCTACCATATGGTGTAACAGGTCGTATTAAGATCCTATACATCTTTACCTTAGTTCCTCTTGTAATTAGTTTGGATCTAGAGAATGTAGATAGTGCATAAAAGGCTCTGTTTCCCGATGCGATACGAGCAGCTACGTCTTTTTCATTTCTGTTGTCGTCTGTTATTGTTGCTCCTAAATATTTGAACTCTTTTACGACTTCAAAATTGTAGTCATTAATAGTTATATTTTGTCTTATCCTTTGTCTCGGATTCTTAGAGGTTACCATGTATTTAGTTTTGGCCTCGTTGATCTTTAATCCCATTTTTTGAGCTTGAGTTTCAAAAGAAGAGAACACATCCTTAATATATCTGGTATTATGCGCAACAGCATCTATTCATCGGCAAAAGCTATCACGAGTTTTGCGCCATCCATAGCGAAACTCAGTGTTAGTTGCAGGGAGACTTTTTTCATGGCCCAGTCCAGCGCAAGGTTACAAAGTAAAGAAAATAGAGGGTCTCCCTGCCGCAGGCCTGTGCAGATATGAAATGTTTCTGACGAAGCATTCCCAACTCGCACCTTTGCTTTCGAGTTTTCAACGCACATTCTGCTTATGTTTATTAACTTTAATGGTATTCTCATCTCCCTCATTGCATACCAGAGCTGATCCCGGTTGATCGAGTCGTACGCCTGTTGAAAATCCACAAATATTTGATGTATATCTTTAGTGTACTCCCGACATTTCTCCATGATCTGGCGGACTGTAAAAATGTGGTCTATAATGAACCTGCCTGGTCGAAAACCGCACTGATAATCGCCCAGTATTTTCTCAGCATATGGTATTAGCTTTTGCACTAGGATCAACGATACTATGTTATAAGCGGTGTTTACTAACGATATACCTTTATAATTCCGACAGTCCGCTTTCCTTCCTTTTTTATGGATGGGTATTATTATGCTGCTGTTCCATTCGCCTGGCATCTTTTCATGGTTCCATATGTTCGTTACAATATGGTGTATCTTTTGGTGTAACGCATTTCCGCCGTTCTTTAGAAGTTCCGCATTTATTTCGTCTTCACCTGGGAATTTGTGATTCTTTAACTTTCTGATGGCCCTTTTGACTTCCACTAGTGAAGGTGGTTCCAAATCCAGCTCTGCCGTATAGAAACATGCGTTTTGGTAATTTTTTTATCTATCTGTCTGTTAAGCAATTTAGAAAAATACTGCCTCTATCTTTGTATTATATCATCCTCTGAGGTCACCAGTCTTCTAGTATCATCTTCTACAAAATTAAGTTCCCTTAAAGCTTGTCCCGTCTTTTCCGCTCTTATTCATCTATAGAATTCCCTTGCTTGATTGTTGGCGTTGTTTTCCTCTATTTTTCTCACTTTTTCTTCCAGATGTTCCTTCTTTTTCATTCTTAGTAGTTTTCTGGAATTGGTACCTGCTGTAGTAAAAGCATCTTTGTTTTCGTTCGTGGGGTTTTCCAGAAAGGTTATTCTCTTTTTGATTTTTTCGTCCAATATGCTTTCACACTCTTGGTCGTACCATCCAATTATGCGACTTCCTGATGTTGTTCCTAGAGTTTCATTAGCCGCTTCCCTTACTATTGTTTTTACTTCTTGCCATTCTTCTTCCACGCTTTCTACAGTAATTTAATTTTGTAGCATTTGCATTTTGCTCTTGATTGCTTCCTTGTATTCTTCCACCTTTTCAAGTCTTCTAAACTTGTTTATATCCCATTTCTTCCTTTTTTCCTTCGTGCTTGGTCCCTTGGTGGAGAGTTTCTCTTTTAGTTTAGATCTTAACAGAA
Organism: Pissodes strobi; assembly: GCA_016904865.1. NCBI lineage: Eukaryota > Metazoa > Arthropoda > Insecta > Coleoptera > Curculionidae > Pissodes > Pissodes strobi. Next base: position 40,932 of record MU185427.1, on the reverse strand, counting down.
AATTATCTGAGTCGCTATCCGCCCCCCGCATACTTCTAACATCTTCTATATTACTAGAAAAAGTCCATCTATTAAGATATGGTTTATTTGGTTTCGTGTCACTCCTTAAAACATTAAAAAATATAACTTATAATGAACCATACTTTAAAGGTCATACCGTTTGATACCCATGTTGTTTTGCGGATGTTCTTTCTTTGGAACTGAGTGCTCTTGAGGGACATGTTACTTGCTATTGCAAATTCTGCTAATCTGTTACATTTATCGTTTGACACGTCATGAAGGCTATGTCTTCCCACTACATGCCTTAGGTAGTCTTCTTTTACTAATTGGGCGTTGGGGTCGCCCATTACGATTTTTATATCGCTCCTAGGCGCTGCTTGATATTCCTGTTCTAATAGCTCGTAGAATTCATCTTTTTTTTTAATCGTCCGCTTCATTCGTTGGGGCGTGTACTGAGATCAGGGTCAAGTTGTGCCACCTGCCTTTTACTCTAAGTATGCACATTCTATTATGTACCGGTTTAAAGGCTAAGATAGTTGTTCGATACTTCCCGCTAACAACAAAACCACATCCGAATTCGTGTAAATTTTCGGAACCTGATCAAAACACTAGCGAGCTCTGCATTTGAATACTGCCGGTGCCTGTCCACCTGATCTCCTGTACGGCTGTGATGTCTATCCTATACTGTTCTAATTGCTTAATAATTGCTCTTGTTGCTATGCCTGGTCTATGCCAACTTAAAGCATTCCATATGCCCAGCAGAATATCCTTATTTCGTTGCTTGGGTCGATTGTCCTGGTTATCCGTCCATTTCCGAGGCAATAGTGTCTGATTCGTAGCGTGAAACTTTTTCTATATGCAGGTCGCTGGCCTAGAGTAAAATGAAATATTTTGCTGGGCGAATTTCTAATTCATCATTTTAGGCCGTTTGACCTTGACAATTGTCAAAATTTTCGCATTTTCCCACCTCCGGCGCCCTACCACGAGTATATATAAATGTTTCGATTTTGCGTCCCCTGAGCAGCACTGCCTCTTTAACAGGTCACGAGCCACCACTGTTCTAGAATGGACAAAAGTTCCTTAATTGGTATGTTGTAAGGGGCCGCCAAATCCTGCTCGCCTCGGGCGGCCTAAAGCCTGGAGACGGGGCTGACGCAATATATAAAAAAAATATAAAACACTATACATTACGTATACCGCTAGACTCGAGTAAACTGTAAACCGTAATAATATTTTTGCACGGTTGAAACAGAGATATTTACGTTTAAATTTTTTTTCGGCCATAGGGGCTAATACAAATGATTTTTTTAAATAATTATCAAAAAATATTTCCTGCAAAGACCTTATTGTGCGCTGAACCAAAAAATAAATATTTTTCCTCTATTGGTGGTACCAATATCTCGATTTTCGATGATAGTGCCCTTTTGCCGAGTCTAATTTTCTATTACCTCCGGAATAAGGGTTATCTTATCATGGCCGGATTCACGGCGAGGCAACCGTGGTGCAACACACATATTGAACGCTTCCACAAACCTTGGATTCAAAAATTTTATAACAATAAAATGTGTTTGTGTACTAAACTATCAACTGCAATAATGGCTTTCAAAAAATAACAACAAATTTTTTTTTCTAATAGTGGAAATTTGTTTTTCAACTGTGAATATAAAATTATCAATAGATACTTACTAATTGAAAGGGCCTCCACTTTTTGATTTGCCTCAGGCCCCCACATCCTTGCGTCCGGCCCTGCATGGTTGCTACTTACGTCCCGCGTGAGAGATTTTTTTTGAAAACGTGGCAAGTGGTAACATATCGAAGATATAGATTAAAGTCTAAAAACGTGGAGCGTATTATATTGTTACATTGTAATGCAGATTTAATTAGGGCTAATTTCATGCATTTAACATTTAGTTTTATGAAAAAAATATAATTATTTGATTATTATATGTTCTTGTTTATTTTAGCAAGTAGGTTTAAGAAACAATTATTGAATGATAGCAAAAGTATTTAATAATAACGTTTTCACTTTTATTTACACATTTTTTTATTTCTTATAATTGATTGTTTACTGTAGTAAAGTAATCAATATATTATGGAGGTCAAAGGTAACATAATTAATAACTACTAACTAACTAGTAGCTAAATTTGATATTTTTACTTTATTTTGCACTATATACTTTTCGATAAAATATACAAATCACGCTACCAAGAGTAATAAGTAACGAATAACGAGTCCAGAGTAACGAGTCCTGGCATCCAAGGTAACTAATCATTACAAGTCTTTCAAAGTAACTAAACTTTACATCACTAAAAAACAATTCAAGCGATGACGGCGAATCCCGCGGCGAATAACACGGGTAATCACCGGTTCTCTCAGATCCAATAAACTCGCATTTTTTTGACCGTATTAAAATAAGAAATCACCGATTGAGTAGTGAAGTTTGTTTTATTGAAAGATATAGCGCTATATTGAGTAGCGTACCTCGATAACTATAAATAGAGAAACTTTTGAATTATATAACAGAATTTGTAATAATGAAGAGAGAAATAAATAAATTTAAATTTATTAGTTATGGGTCAGCGCCGAAAACAACAGATATAAGACATGTTTAAAAAGTTTTCACTATATCACCAAACCGATTAAAGAATCACCAGACCTGGCAACATTGGTGGGACAGCTGAATTACATATAACAGCTAACGACCATTCATGCGAACCACTGGTTATAGTGGTTATGCTAGTGTATTTAAACTTAGTTCAGCTGGAAAACGGCAGCAAGATATTACAGGGATCAATTCTGCGGCTAGGTATCGCATGATCAATGATCAGATTTATTTATGTGACCAATCGCGTGGCAGTATTTACGGCTGGTTCTGTAACGCTGAGGCTTCCTAAATACGCCTCCCGCGTGTGTTGTCTTTACTTATGACAACTAGATAGTCCCAATCTAACCCAAATTTTAATTTAAATCTTTATAGATCATGCGACCTGCAACTCGGGCAATATGAATATATTTTCCCATTTTTTTACAGATATCCTCCACCAGCAGCCTTCAGCCCTTGCAGCGTGCGACAGGACGCAGGACCTAGGTATCCTCCCTACTGGCCCCCCACAGACAGTGACTATTCTTCCGCCTCCCATAGTTCTCCCCCGACTGACCCTCAACTCTTGTTACAGTGGTGACTATGGTGAAAAATGAACTTCCCACATACGAGGCAACGTTCATGCCCCAATACTTTCCCTGAGTGAGACAGACAGTTGCTGAAATGTTAGCGACTTTAAATCTTTGGAAGAGGTTAGCCAATATAAAATAATTAGTTTGGCTTTATTGTAAAATACGAAAATGTTCTTTAAATTTTACTCGTGCGATAATTGTGGTTTTTATTAGATGCTATTCTGATATGGCATATCATCAGTATTGAATGTAGGTGATAACCTGGGGTCAAAATTGACAAAACCAAAGACAGCAATTTTTTAAGTTTTGAAATATCACTATTAACTTAATTTTGTAAACTTTATTAGTTCATTTTGAAAGAAATTTGTATTCCTAAAGCGATATAACACTTGCATATGTTTTTCAATATGATATATCGACCATCAAGGGTATTTCCTAAATACGGTCCTCATTTTTTTTTGTTTACAGCTATAATATTGCATTAAGTTTGCTTTATAATCTGCAATACTGACCGCAATACTCGTGCAGCAAGACATGCAAACGCAAGACGTTGCTTGCAAGCTTTCTTGCAATTTCGTTTTATATGTGGCAAGGCTCTTTCAGTTGCTAGTTGCTGCTAAAATTCAAGATTAAATCCAATATAACCAAACATTTAACCTTATATTTTATTATTTATCGTAACAATCTACTCAGAAATCTTAAGCAAGGAAAAACAACCCACCTTCATTGCCTGGTGAATATTTAGATAAAAACTAGATAACCCATTGCGGCATGGTATGCGATTCCCGACAGTGTTGCACCCCCAAATGGAAACGACGTGTCACCAACAATTAGGCCGAAGATCGCAGAAAAAAGACAGCTGCGAAAAAAATCGGCAACAAATAAGAACGGAAGAAAACAAAAGAAAACTTAACACAGCAACAAAAGAGCTGAAAAACCTAATCCTGGAAGAAAAACAAAGGAAATTATGAACCAATACTTATAAAGCCAAACAGCAACTGAGGTCACGGATTATTCGCACTGGAAAGCCACAAGAAAGCTGAAAGAGCCCCAACAAGATAACCCACCCATTAAAAATTATGACAACAACTGGGCCAGGGGCGATATAGTAAAAGCTTCCACTCCCTATCCTTCCGTATTATCTATAGATGGCGAAAACGAAATTACCGACTTCTCTAACGTACCATTTCACCATAAAAATTTCAAGTTAGGCAACCCATAATAAAAGAAATCAACATTATAAAGCCACCAATATTTGATTTAATATATAGCAAAACTTTGCAAGAACTCTCAGTTCATAGTATATATAGAAAGCAATGTTATCTATAAACTACTTTCCTGGCACTTGGAAAGTGGCACAAATCATTATGATTGTCAAACCTGGGAAAAAGCCAGAAGATATCTCTTCGTACCGGCCTATAAGCATACTACCCATATTTTCCAAAGGAAGACGAAAGAGATATTATGCTATCAGTTTGGATTTCATAATAAGCACGGAGCAGTAGAGCAAGTGCATAGGCTGGTCAACTAAATAAACACATACTTCCTTCGATATATCTAAAGCTTTTGACCAAGTATGGCAAAGTTGGATTGCAAGTTAAGCTATAGAGGCCAAAATCGTATCTGGCTAGAGACACTTCTTAGTGAAACAATGAGTCGAATACACTAGGATACATTCCATATATTCAAGCCTTCCTCAAGCCAGCGTTTTCGACCCAATACTATACCTTATATATACAGCAAACTTTTCAATAACAAAAACCACTACTGTAGCAACTTACACCGCCGCGCGCCGGTACTGCTATTCTGGCATCCCATATTGTTCCAATATTATAGCCGCAAGAAACCTCCAAATAAACCTAAAAATATGGCGCTTCAGCGCTAATGATACCAAGTCTATACAGGTGGCCCTTTAGATTATGCAGAGAAACATGTCCTCCAGTGAGGATCAACAACTGTCAACTTCCTCAGGCTAAATATCTGGGTATTAATTTAGATTGACGCCTCACTTGGAAAAAACATATATTCACGGACTTAAACTTAGCCAAATTGTATTGGTTCATTGGTTGAAAATCAAAGTTGTCGCTGGACAATAAGGTATTACTATACAAGTCCATTCTGGAATCCAACCCTGGGGAACTGCAAATGACTCCAACATTAACATTCTGTAAAGATTCCAAAGCGAAATGTTGGGTGCCATATTAGACGCGCCTTATTACGTTGCTAATAAAGTGATTCAGCATGACATACATTCTTGTGGAATCTGTCATGGAAGCCATACATCGATGTAGTGTGCAGTATAGAATTATTCATTATAAATGGACTATTGTTAAGGATGGAGAGCTAATTTTTGTATCGACTTGTAGGTAATCATATAATTTTTTTATTAGTAATGAAAATATAAGCAAACGCCAATATAAAGTAAAGTTACTTTTTTAAATTGGAACACCCTACATATTATTGCATTTTAGGAATCTCCAGAAAATTTTAGATTTTCCATATACATATAGTAGTCAAAACCGGTCTTATCGTGCGGGTCCAAAGGTCACATTTTTCATTAAATGTCGTTCCTTTGACAGATTTTACACGCAACATCTGCCACGAATGAAGTTTTTACTGAAAATTGTGACCTTTGGACCCGCACGATAAGATCGCTTTTGACTATTGCATGTCGATAATTTTGATAAATTTTGCCAAACTGAAAAACGGTTTGACCGTTTTTATCATGGTTGTTCGCAAGCTATCGATTGAAACTAAGTTTGAATTTAACCGTCACTTTTTAACCTCGAGTTAAAGTAAAATTAGTGCCATTTGATTTGACATCAAATACCATGTTTCGCATGTTTTTCCAGCCAAACTAATTTTTTTGTTCTAGCAATTTTTGCTAGGTGTTATTGGGCTACCTCTAATCTGCTTTACATTGCTTTTGATATATGGTATATTGCTCGCTTTAACACGAAATATAATAGAGGGCTGCCGACAATGTCATTGTCGCATGGGCCGTAGCAGTGGCGTAGTGATCCCTGTGTCAAACTATCTTAAGGGGCCCCTTTCTCAAGAGCGGATTTGTCAAACTATCTTAAGGAGCCTCTTTCTCAAGGGCGGATTTAGGTCCGAGTTATGGGGGCAGCAGAGATGCTGGGCGCAGGTGCCGCCGGAGGCAAAAAATTTGAGGGTGCCACGCCCAATTTTTACAAAGTAGTTAAAATCATTAAAAACACGCCTTCTACAAGTGGACAAAGCAGATTTTACGAAGCATTATTAAAGTTTTACGTTAAGGTTTATATGTTTGTCACTTTCCATAAGAACTCCGCGTTAAATTTAGCGAATGTGTTAGAGCAAGTATCAGCAAAGTATCAGCATCAGTATCGTTTATTTGGCTTTTCTTTTTTATCGCACCACTCTCGGGTAAACTCTCTTTCTCTCTCTGATAATTCCGTAAATCACAACACTTAATATATCATACATCAAACACTAATGAATATGTCTACTAACTTCAGTGTCAATGTGTCGGAGTTAATAACAATAATTGTAGTTTAAACGGGGTCGGTCAAGTTTGCCCCCTGTATTAAACAAATTTCAAAAATAAATGAAGCATAATTTTACACACATTTTGCACAATTTTGCACATCGCAAATAAAATTTTGTACATTCACACAAGGAGAACTAGAGCTGTTTTGTATACGGTGGGCAAACTTGACCGTTCCCCCCCCCCCCCCCCCCCCCCCGTCTGTTATAAAATTGACAAATTTTGATGCCACTCGATTCGGCAAATTTTGCACAATTTTGCACAACTATTTTCAATTTTTGCACACTTTTCTTGGGAAAGTTATCAGGTGTTAAAATTTTGCATTTTCCCCCCCGTTTGTTAAAATGTGGAAAAGTTTTAATGCTGCTAGGTTCAACTAATTTTGCACACCTATTTTCAAATTTTGCACACTTCTCTGGGGAAAGTTATGAGGTGTTAAAGATTTGCATTTCCCCCCTTCCCGTTTGTCAAAAAGTTGAAATATTTTAATGCTGCTAGGTTCAACTAATTTTGCACAATTTTGCACACCTATTTTAAAATTTTGCACACTTTTCTGGGGAAAGTTATAAGGTATTAAATATTTGCATTTTCACCCCCGTTTGTCAAAAAGTTGAAATCTTTTAATGCTGCTAGGTTCAACTAATTTTGCACACCTATTTTCAGAAGGTGTGCAAAATTGTGCAAACTAGTTGGACCTAGCAGCATTAAAAGATTTCAACTTTTTGAAAAAAGGGGGGGGATACAGATTTTTAACACCTAATAACTTTCCCTAGAAAAGTGTGCAAAATTGCGCAAAATTAGTTGAACCTAGCAGCATTAAAATATTTCAACGTTTTGACAAACGGGGGAAAAATGTAAATTTTTAACAGCACATAACTTTCCCCAGAAAAGTGTGCAAATTTTGAAAATAGAGGTGCAAAATTGTGCAAAATTAGTTGAACCTAGCAGCATTGAAAGATTTCAACTTTTTGACAAACGGGGGGGAAAATGCAAATTTTTCACACCTCAAAACTTTCCCCAGAAAACTGTGCAAAATTTGAAAATAGCTATGCTTCATTTATTTTTGAAATTTGTTTAAACGAACCGTAACAGACGGAAAACCAGAAAATCAGAACTTTACCGACTACCGACACAACAACACGCATACGATAATTCGGTATTTTCCCGAGGGGCAAGACAATTAAACTTAGAGCTGTAGCGCTGTGGCTGCGAATTTTATTATTTATTCATTCTTCTTCAAGTGCCATCTCCGCGGCGGAGGTTGGCAATCATCATCGCTATCGCAACTTTTTAAGCAGTTGCTCTAAAAAGTTGTTTGGAGCTGCAACCAAACCATTCTCTCAGATTTTTTAGCCATGAAATTCGTCTTCTTCCTATGCTTTTTCTGCCTTCTATTTTCCCTTGCATTATTAGTCGCATTATGTGTCCCAAATACTGCAGCTTTCTCTCCTTAATTGTACGTTCAACTTCTTTTTGTTTACCGATTCTTCTTAACACTTCGATGTTAGTAATTCGATCTACCCATGAAATTCTTAAGATTTTTCCATGTCTCCACATTTCGAAAGAGTTAAGCCATCTCATTGCATCTGCATTTAGCTGCCATGATTCTGCACCATAGTAGAGTACACTGAGTACATAACATTTTGCCAATCGTAGTCTCAGGCCTAGCGTCACATCTCTGCTACATAGTACTTTTTTCATTTTTTTAAGTTTATAAACCTTACTATTTTGTTCATAACCCTAAATTCTCCAAACTATTGGCTATTATGTCGTAGTTGTCGAGAGACGAGAAAATGACGGAACTGGAGGAAGAACTGAAGCATGTCAAGTGGGATATTGTAGGAATTGGAGAAGTCAAAAGAAGATGTGAAGATCAGATCAAACTAAAATCAGGTAACATATTCCACTATAAAGGAGAAACAGAATCGACAACTGGAGGAATACGTCTATTAATACACACGAAACTACAGAAAAGCATACAAAGTATCGACTGCATTTCCACAAGGGTAATGTATATATATATCTAAGACTGAACAAGAGATACAACCTGAAGATAATCCAGATATACGCCCCCACTAGCTATTACGAAGATGAATTTGTTGAAGCCTTCCACAAGGAAATCGAAAGAGCAATAAAGCAAGAACCGGCCCATTACAATCTGATAATGGGAGATTTTAACGGCAGACTCGGAAGGAAAAAGGATGAACAAGAAGTGGCTCTCGGAGATTTTAGAATCGGGAAAAGGAACGGAAGAGGCGAAATGATGACTAACTTTCTGTTGCAACACAAACTCTATGCAATGAACACCTTCTTTAAGAAGAAACAGAATAGGAAATGGACCTGGGTTAGTCCAGACGGTAAAACTAAAAGTGAATATGATTATATAATAACAGACAAATAGTTCAAGATGTAACTGTACTCAATAAATTATCAGTGGGAAGCGATCATAGACCAGTAAGAGCTGGAATCCTTCAAGCCAGCCAGAAGCATACATAAAAGATATAGCCGACACCCTACGAAATAACATTTCCAAATCCCTAAACATTAACAATCACAATAAATTAATGACAGAATCAGTTAAAAACGCGCAACTCAAATTTTGCAAGAAAATTGACCAAAAGCGAAAAAATTAGTAAAGATACAAAGTCTTAATGGAAATGCAACGAAATCTTAACGAGGAAGAAAAAGGAAACAAAGAAGAATATAGGAACCTAATTAAAAGAATCTCAGCAGAAATTAGAAGCGTCCTAAGAAGATATAATACTAGTGTAATTACCCAAACAATAGAAGAGAACAAAGGTTTAAAAATAATGAGAAGAAAACTCACACAAAGTAGAAAAGAAATATACAAGCTGAGAAACAAAGACGGAGAAACAACACAGGACATTCTGAAAATAACTAAAGAGTTTTATATAGATCTCTATACCAGCCAAAGACGACAAGGCAATTTGCCGACAAGCGTAAAAACGCTCATAAATCAAGGATCTGAAGAACTTTTATCCATTACAATATCAGAAGTAAGGGAAGCTTTGAAGGAGATGAAGAACCATCGGGCACCTGGTGACGATGGACTAGGACTAGTCATTGAGGCAATAAATGCAGGAGGAGAGACCCTACTAAAATCAGTAAGCAAACTACTTAATAAAGGCTTACAAGAGGGCACAATTCCAAATGATTGAAACAATGCAGTCATAGTCCTGCTACACAAAAAAAGGTGACACTACTAAACTAGAACATTATAGACCAACTAGCCTTTTGACACATATGTACAAACTTTTCATGAAAATCTTAACGAAGAGGCTAACACCTAAACTTGATTTCTATCAGTCCAAAGAACAGGCAGGCTTTAGAGCAGGATATGGCACAAATGGCCATCTGCAAACCATAAAGATATTGATTAAAAAATGTATCGCGTATAACATATTTGTCGATTACGAAAATGCTTTTGACTCTGTAGAACTTGAAACAGTACTGGAAGCATTACATCAAAGCCGAATAGATTACAGGTACACGTCACTAATTAGGAACATTTATCAGAACGCTACATCGAATATACGATTACACGAAGATACAGAAAAATTCAGCGTAGGCCGTGGAATAAGACAAGGAGATAATATTTCACCAAAATTGTTCACGGCAGCTCTAGAGTCAATATTTAAAAACACTAAATGGCAAGAAATGGGCATCAATATAGATGGGGAAAGATTAAACCATATGAGATTTGCCGATAACATCGTATTAATAGCAGACAACATGCAAGATAAAACCTCTATGATACATTAACTTAAACCTATGTCTGAAAAAGCTGGATTAAGGATAAACTTTGAGAAAACTAAGCTTATGACAAATCTCGTAATGAGCGAAAATATAACTATTGACAATAATACCATACAACAAACAGACACTTACAAATATCTGGGACACGAAATCAAAATAAGCAGAGACAATCAGACACATGAAATACAAAGACGCATAGGTCTGACATGGGCAGCATTTGGCAAACGAAGCCATATTCTACGAAGTTCAATTCCCATGTGTCTCAAACGAAAAGTCTATGACCAATGCGTCATGACGTCATCGAAATAATAACAACGCTAAAGTGGAACTGAGCAGGACACTTAGCAAGAACACAAGATGGACGGTGGACAAGACGAATCATGGAATGGAGGCCCAGAAACTATAAAAGAAACCGAGGACGACCACCGACCAGATGGACCGATGCCGTGAAAAGAATAGCTGGAAAGTGGCTACAAGCGGCCCAGAATAGACAAAATTGGAAAAACTGAGGGAGGCCTATGTCCAGCAGTGGACGCGATTGGCTGGATGATGATTGGCTATTATTACTGTGTCGTCGGCATATCTATTGTTGTTAATCAGAACTCCATTCACCTTTATACCGTCGGTCTCATTTTCCAAGGCTTCTAATATAATTTGCTCCGAATACGCATTAAATAATAATGGCGATAATATGCAGCCTTGCCTGACTTCTCTCTTTATTTCCATTTCTTCAGATCTTTCCAGTCGAATTCTTACCGTTGATTGTACTACAGATTTCAGATTAATCTTGCATCTTGTCTATACAGGTTTTTGCTTTTAAGAAGGTCTATAAGTTGGCTTATCGAAGGCTTTATTATAGTCTATAAAGCAGATATAAAGGTCCTGATTAACATCCAAGCATCTATAAGTTAGTTTGGGTTAGTTTGGCTTGAAAGGAAATAATCCCTCGATTTTAGGAAAATTTTGACATGTATGTATGTATGTGACATTAAGCTAATGGTTCGATGATCACTACATTCTTTGGCATTTACTTTTTTCGGTAGACATATGAATGTTGATGTTAACATTTCTTGTTGTAGATTGTGTTAAATAACTCCACCAAAATATTCTTGTTTTTGTCGTTGATTAACTTGACCAACTCACTTGGTATCCCATCTGGACCTGCGCATTTCTTATTTTTCATGGATTTGAGTGCATGTTCCACTTCCGATTTAGTTATTTCCGGTCCTATGTCTCCACCCTGCCAGTCTGAAATCATGTTTACCTGTCTATTGTCCTGAAATAATTCCTGTATGTATTCTTTTCATCGCCTTAATTTTTGTTCTGTCTCCATTATGATCATTCCCTCCTTGTCTAGAGTATGTTTGATGTTTTTCTTCTTGCTACTACCGCTAGTTCTTTGACTTTTTTATGTAGGTTAAAGTTGTCATAATTGTTTTGTAGCTCTTCTATCCCATTGCATCTTTCCGAAAAGTAAGTTTGTTGTTTTGCTTCTCTTATTTTGTTTTTTATTTGTCTTTGCAGTTGTTTGTAGCGAGTGCTGTTATTTGCCTTGTATTTCCTTCTTTGGTTCATTAGTTCTAAGATTTCGTTTGTCATACAATCTTCTTTTTTATATTTGCTTGATGTAAGTTGTTTTCTACTTGGTTCTAGAATTGATGCTTTAACGAACTGCCCCTGTTGTGCTGCGTTTTCTTTATTTTCTTGAGATTTGGTGGTGTTTCTTTCTAAATTTGAGTTAATTTGCACTTAATCAGCACTTTTATTTGATGTTCAATTGTTTTTTGCTGAACATATCCGAATTCGCGGGAGAAAATTACATAAGATGGCTTTTCCAGTTTTTTTTTTATAAAAGTACAGGGAAAGTCAAAAAATCGCCTTGTCTAGTCCTCGTTGGATAACCCTGTACAGGGTGGCTCGAATTCCAGTATATGTATGGGGATCTCGAAAACCGATCTTTTATTTTTTTCCTCGGCTTATTTAAAACCGGATTTCAAATTCAGTTGCACTTTTGCATCGTTACTTTTTCGTTCTATTTAATGGTGGTATCCAGCTTGGAATCCGACGTTTCGTCTTCAAGGTGTCATCATCACTTTCTTTTTTTAAATACGAGCTTTAATTTTTTATATCGTTTTTCAGTTGATATTGACGTTAATATAAATGTGTTTTTAATTTTTTTAATTTTAATTTTAAATTTTATTTTTTTTAATTACATACTTCTTTTGCTTTGGCGTAATTTTAAATAGTTTAAATTATTTTCGAAATTTTCTTATTCTATAAAAACGTTTTATTTTGTTTTTGTTAAGTGGAAACTTGGAACCTTTATTTTCAATAAAAATAAAAACTAGTAAAATATTTTAAAAAATTAAAATTAAAATTAAAAAAAAAATTTAAAAAAAATATTCATATTAATAACGCCATTACCATCTGAAAAACGATAAAAAAGTTAAGTGCATATTTAAAAAAAGAAAGTTGATGACGAAGCGTCGGCTTCTATGCTGGATGTCACCATTGGATAGAGCGGAAAACGTGGCAATGCAAAAGTGCAATTCAATTTGAAATCCGTTTTAAGTTTAGGAAAGAAATAAAACGATTTTCAATATTTCGGTTTTTTTTTCGGAAATACTCGGAATTTTAAAATTTTCTAAACGGCATATTGTTAGGCACCTAAATGCCCAATTTTACCCTAATTTGACCGACACTGTATCTCTTACGGTTTTTGAGTTTCCCATACATAGACTGAAATTCAAGCCACCCTGTACATATATTTAACTGATTTCTTTTTTTGCACTTAGATTGAAAATTTGTATTAAACTGTGATGAAAGTTTTAAGTTCAATTATTTTGTATGTTATTAAACTTTTTGAAGCCCACCAATAATTAGGGCAATCATCAGTTAATTTAATAAAGCTACGTGCTCTCGATGGGTTTGTTCTTTCTCCTTTGCACATTTTAAAAAGATAGCTTTTTCGACGCTCTTTAGCAATATTACCGAAAATTACGTAATATTACGTAATATTACCAATATTCATACCGAAAAATAAATTACTAGTAATTTTGCATCTCTATCTGGGAGGCATTCCCCTATCCGCCACCTGGGGAGGCGCCCGATGGAGGACTAGCAACCCCACACGGGCTATTCATTAGGAATGGAATTTTATCGATATGGTTTAGAAAATGATTGAATAATGTTCTAATTATCATTGTTAGTATTAGATGTAAGATGTAGACTGTAGACTACAATTTTATTCATAAATTTAATGATTTTACTAGTCGTGGGTGTGGATAAACACCCACCACTAGTAAAATCATTTGAAATTTATGAATAAAATTATAGTCTACATCTTATATCTAATATTAAACGTGTTTCACATACGGTTGCGGGGCCCTCTAGCTCGGAGGCCCCGTATCATTGTTACGGCTGATACCGTGGTAGCTACGCCTGAGCTGTAGGCTCATGCTCATGTGATTCAAACAGGATACTTTACACATGAGTAGCATACAACCGAAAAATATGAAAAAATAAAAATATTATTAAATTGCTTTACGCACTAGTGCGTATAAAAAATTTACTTTACCTAGTTTTGCACTAAATGTCAAAAAACACGTTAGATTTACTTTACGCACTAGTGCATAAAAAAGATATATTTTACGAATCTTAGAGAGTGCGTAAAGTGAGTATTTTACGAACGGTAGTAGAAAAAAATTATTTATATTCCTAAGCTATTTTTTTTGAAAACTGAAAATTTATCTGCAAACTCGAAACAAATAGTCAGTACCTTTACGCATGCGTTATTAACCTGCTAAATAATTCCGAATGGAAGCGAAAACCGACCAGCAATTCTAATTATCCATTAAACCAACAAGTTGAAGGTTGGTCAACTTCTTACTTCGTGTTTCTTAGTGGAGACCATGAACGAATAAAAACAAAATGTACCCCTTTGCTTATTAGTAAAATTGTATTAGATGCATAATTTGCTGGTGCAACAAAAACCACACATTAGCAATTGTTTGGATGTAAATATTATATAGAAAAGTAATTTAGGTTATAAATGCATACAAACCATTTATCAAAAGCAATGTTAAGCAAACGCTTTCATCAAAGTCCAAAGAGCTGCCAGCGAGGACAGTGATATTCTTTGTGTTTAGAAGACATTATCTAGGCTAAGAATAATTAGTACAAGTGAAGACAGTTATTGTACAGGCGATAAATTTATTTTTTTTTTATTTTATTAGTTTGGTATTTCTCTAACCGTCCATATATTTATGTACTCATTATCTTATTTTTTAATTCTATTATTTAAATCAATTCAGTTTACGTTTTTATTTATTGTCTTTGTCTTATCTTCCTAAAATTAATACCCATTTTAGTAGTATTGGAAAATGTCTGTTTTACTTCTAGTTAGTTTTCTTAGCATGTGTTTACTTCTTATTTAGTAGCAACTGTTACTGTTTTAAATTTGATGACAGTTAAAGGTAAAACTTTTAGATTCGTGCAGAGAATATAATACTTCTTAAGAAAACATTCATTTTCCCATTGTTAACAAGTTTAAATAGAAAACAAATTAATTAACGCATCTATAAAACACTTGCCGCAAAGTGGCGTTTTGAAGCATGCTGATACTTCAAAAAAGATTTCATTCAAACGCGATTCATACTATACCAAAGAAAGTATCAAGTAAATCTACAACCAGAATCCACCAGGAAACAAGAATAAGTACTAGAAATGTCAATGAACTGTTTTAGCTTTAGTGATGTAAAAATAGAAAATACTATGTTAGCATTCATAGAATTAAGATGTTTTAGTAGATATTCAGGTGGGAACATATGTATAAATTTCGCTGAATCAATTTTAGGTCGCACACGTTGGTTACCGGAATATTGCTATATAAATTACTGCTTTTTGCTATTCTCAACTTGCATAAAAATATACTATTAATTATTATATTTAGTAGTTTTCTCAATAGTAGAAATCTTAACTAGAACCAATAAAGCGACTGTTTGATGATAAATTCTCAAGTGTATAGATTTTAAAGGGTGTCTTCTGGATCATTTTGTAAAGACACACAAATGTGCCCCACTTAAAAATTGATTTTTTTGAACAGTAGAATGACATACCCAAGAATAAAATCTACAGAACCTTACGATCGATCTTATGTATCCATCTAAATTAATTAAAGAAAAATAAAAAATAATGGCGTTATTACGGTATCTTAACACCTAATGCTACATCACTTCTTGTGAGTAGTAGCTTCGTTTCGCTAAATTCAATTGAATGAATGGAATTAAAGAAGACGATTGAAAGATACATGAAATACATTTTTCTCAAATTTTGAACAATTTATCATAAACCCACTTACTGATATTTTTGTTTTATAATTAATATTAATGTTTTGTTGTTTATATTCCGTCCTTCTAATATAGGAAATTAAATAGGACTCTAAACGTGTTTTTGTTTTTATTTTATGTATTTATATTGTACATTTTTAGGTTTAAATATGGAAAATAAATTAAAGATGAAATTAATTTAAACGAGTTTGATTTAAAATGGCATGTTTTTCCATCCAAATTACTGCAAAATTATTGAAAAATAAGACTCTCAATCAACGGCTAGTAGTATCCATTTAAAAAGAGCACAGCTGATTTACAAATATATCTTCTCACACCTTGACCAATCGAAATTTCAACAAAACAAGCTAATAAATAACATTGGAAGACAATTCTATAATTTCTTTGGTATCAAATATCTGAAAATTTCTATTTTTATTGTTTTCGGAAAGTTGCAACTAATGCATTTTATTATTAGAAAATCCTTTGTCTTCAAAATTATATTAACTTCCTTGTTGCAGTAGCACAAGATTATGAAGTACAGGAAGTTAAAATTAATCCACCTGATGCCTGAATTATTTTTTTTATTTTCGTTTTGGTTATGACTATATATTTATTAAAGAAATGGTATAAAGTTGTTGTAAAAATACCCGAAATTCATTTATTTTAGGGTGTTATTGACTTTTGAAGGTGTCCTTAAAAAAGGACCGTAGGCAAATACCCATAAAATCTAAAAATAATTGCAGAAAAAAAAGACATTCTAGAAAAATAGTTTATTCAAAACTGTTATAACTAAATACAAGTATAAAACATAAAATTCTTAAATAATTAAATATTGCTATGATAGCTTTGAAAACATTCTATGCTATGTGTAAGGCCACATTACATTTGAAACGTTTTTTTTAACTTTTTTATGGCATATGCGGCAACGAGTTTGCTTATCTTGTCTGACAAGATAATGTTCTTGGTTATCAAAACGTGTTTCGACATTTTCGAGACAGGAAGGCTTGCCTCTTTTTTTGCTGTTTTTGTTAGATTCCAATAGACTCAATGCGACCTGTCTACGAAACATTAGTTGGTCTAATTTTCCTGGACCGTTAGCATTTTGCATCGAATGTAGCTGCAAAGCATTTTGTTCCGCAATATCCAAACAATAGGCAATCAAACAAAAATACCATTTTTTTCCTGGGATGGAAGTTGAAGTTCGGTACAAACTAGCATTTTGGTCGCATCGATCCACGCCGGAAATAACTAAATTACAACTGCTAACTGATGAATATTTCTACTGCAACAGAGTCTTATCCAGAATAACGAAACATAATTTTAGCACTCGACGCGCGTTTCGTAACCAGTTAGCATCATCAGAAGCTGACTAAAACTGTTTCCATTGATAGTATTTTAGGCACGCAGTACAGACGTACAAAACCTCTTATAGTATTTTTTTCCACTTTGATTATTAATATTTGAAAATCTTACAAAAAATAAGATATATTTTCCTCAAAAACTATGGGGTTGGTGCAAATAAAAAAAATCGAACATCGACATTTGCATATCAACCGCCATGCCATATTCAAAAAGTTCTTCGACATATTTCAAATATTAGTGCCGCTTGTAAGCTTTGACAAATAATTATTAACAAAATGAGCCTAGAAGAAAGCTGCACTCCACCAGAATAACGGAGTATTGCCGAAAGTTGTTTAGATAAACTTTTACCAGAAAAATCTCAAGAAATTTACAGAAAAAAATATTCTAATTTTGGATCATGGTGTACAGCACAAAAAGTTCCTGAAAATACTTATTGCTTATTTTGGCCAGGCTAGTAAGCTGCTCATTATGATTAATGTATTCTATGTTGCGATCTTGTTTGAATATATACTGAAATCTAGGTATATCAATGTTTCCGAAATTAATGCCCTTTCTAAAAAGGCTATCAGCCAAAAACATATTAATTTGTTTATAACAGAAGCTGATAATAAAACACATTTGGCAATTAAGGTAAGTACTTACAAAATAACATAAAAGTGCTAAACGTGATAAGTATATTTTAGATTATTCTAATAAAGGGTTATCTTGCAGCTTGCCGTAGAGAAAAAATTACCAATAGGTTAGTTGTAAAACGCCCCTACCCCAAGGCACATTCTTTGAACGTGATCGTAACAATGGTGAAAGGTTTGACGCCACTGCCGGTTAAGACCCTGTTAAATTGACGTTGTTTGGTAGTGGGTTCTAAAGTACATGCTTGTTAACCGATTATCTTGAATGATTAGAGCTTCTTAAGTAGCCAGTCAATACTGGCAATAAAACCCAAATGGTAATTTGTTATACATCTATTTTTTACTTGTACAATTTAAGGAAAAAAGCAGAATTAATTTACATAACATAACCGCAAACATATACTAAAAATGAATACAAAATGAATTGAATTTATATATTAAAGGAAAAACGCGCATAAGAAAGAAAAATGTATTTACCAGAATTAAGTTACGACATTTAAATCAGACCCTCGCACCAAGAAGTAAACCGTGGCCGTTTAATAAAAAAATAACATATCCAAAGTACTCTATGTTCGATACATTCATATTACTCATACGGGAAACATATGCATACCACCTAGTATACATGCACATACTAACGAGAATTTGTAACAAGTTGAGAGCGTAGCTGGTAAGATCTGACCAGGACGTATATAATATATGTAAATCTTAAGATGCCCCCACAGAGATTACGTCACGGAGTTCTTTTGGGTGGTTGTCCCAAAGTAATCTTTTCGTGGCCCGTATGCTTTTTTCGTGTCCCGTATGCTCTTTTCGTGTCCCGTAGGACCATTAAACTCTTTGTTGTGATTTGTATTCTTTAAGGATCTTACCACCATTAGCCCAGCTTGTTATTCGATTGTTATTCGGTGATAAGAGGGTGAAGGTTTACTTGAATATATTTGGTTAGTTTGGGTTATCTGATCACCCTAAAGTACTAGGTTTAAAAGTTCGACGCTCCCTTAAAATGATGTCTAGCTATTAAATCCTAAAGAATTTAAGTGAAACCAAAGAATTTACCTATTTGCCAGGAAGCCGTCTGGACTCCCCTGAGAGTTGTGCCGGTCGGTGTCTGGGATTTTAGTATTTGTTCTTAATTTCATTTGGCTCAGGAAAATTACTGAGATGCTCAATTTCTCGTATAATTTAGAAACTATACACGGTGTGGGAGAAACTCGTCTCAGGCTGAAGCGAGTGGATGTCAGAATATGTGGAAATTTGAATAGAAAACCAGTCTCAAGCTTTGGCGAATGGAATTGGACCAGTCTCTAGCCAAAACGAGTGGATATTTAACCATTTTTCGTTCTCGCTGCGGGCTTTTTATATGAAAAAATCCGATCCCATACATTAAAAAAATGTATTAGCGCTCGTCTCGACTCTTTTTACCGGTTTCTCCAAGGTTTACATGTAAAAGTGAGTTTTTAAAGATTTTTTATAATACTGAGTGTATTCAAAGTTTGTCGGCGAATTTTATTATTTTAGAACTTTTCTTTATTTGCATACTTACTGTTTCAGTTGATCACATAGAATTCGGAAATGACTCCATTATTATCTCGGTGCCCAAAACAAAAAACTACATTCCAAGGCAATTTATAAAAATTAAAGCAGAGTGGATCGAAGATTTTTTTTAACTTGTAAAAGCGGATACTGCATTGTCTGTCCCAGTGCTATCAATAGAATAGGTAAGGCTCAATGTGTTATTGGACTTATTGGTACATATTTGAAGTTGCATGACTGGACCAGAACGATTTACTGGCCACTGCTTTAGATGTTCTAGTGTTACACATTTGTCAAACAGCGGGGGTGACTTGAACATGGTGGTTGGAAATGTTATCTGTTGCTGAAGGTTATATAGATACTTCATTAAAAAAGAAAATTGAAGTTGCAAATATTTTGTCCTAACCTGACATCAATTTTTACCAACTACAAGTGTCCGAAATGATTTTGAGCAGCATGCACTCGAGCATACACCATCTTCAGCTGCTAACGGAACCACAAAATTTAAAAATCAGGAATGAGACACAAAATATTATGTCTTCACTGAATTTACCACAAATGACATATAATTCCTATGATAGATCAACAGTAACTATAAATATTTACAATAATTCTTCAAATTCCTCAGTATAATCAGTCAATAATTATTATGTATTTTAACGTAAGTACTCTGATAGTTATTTTAAATGCATTGTATTTAATTCAAACTTATTTTTTTCTTAAATCTACCATCGAATATAAAAATAGTAAAATTTTTGTATTCAATCTAAAGCAGAAAATAGAAAACATGTTCAGCTTTTTGCCTAGGTTACGGGTACGATATTATAATGTTAGTATTACTAGGCATCAGTAGAATAAAATAATATTAAATTAGTTATTCTCTGTTTTATTATTTTTTGCTAAACCAACAACTGTAATGCCATGCATTGGGTGTTTGCAAGTTTAATTTAAATCATGAGTTGAATGTAATGTTTAAAAATATCTTCGACAAGTTGTAGTAAGCCTTGAACTTAAAATTCGGCAACAAACGTATTAAAAATGAAATTTGCGTTAAATAAAGTTGAACATTATGCAACAAGAAGTCACGAAATATTTGACGTCGCGTGTCATGAAATAGGTACATTCCTAACAAGTGCGGGAAGTGATACTTTCTCGCATGCGATTGCAGTTGGCAAACGATCGCGTAGCGGAGTTTGGCCAGCAGTCGAGTACGGAAAATACACTTTTCGCAAAAGTTAGGAACAATATTTTTTCTACTAGCGTATAGAAAATCGAAACACATTACACACATTAAATTTCATATGAATATCATATAACAGATTAAATAACACAATATATCGAATTTTAAAAATTTATTGATAAAAAAATTACTACTTATTAGTGTTGATGTTAATTATAAAAGAGCAGTTACTGACATTCTGCAAATTTATGGCAGATGACAAAATCTTGGGTATAGTGACGATGGACTCGTTCTTTTGTTGACTCCTCAATATCACCTTCGGCGACTGAAAATGATTTCCAGCCTCCCAATCTTTTGATACTGTTAATGTCTTCCCCGGAATCTGCCAGCATTGTCTCCGATGATCTGCGGAAGCTATGGCCGGTGTATAAATGGGGATCCGGAAGACCGATGTACCCAACGATATCACCTGATATCTTGCCAAAGGTATTTATGTTCACACACTCTACTGAGTAAACGCCTCTTTTGTATTGAGTAAAAAATGTGTTTAGTGCGAGCTTTCCTTAAATTTGTATATTTTCGGTATAGCGTCAACACGTAAGTGCCATTTTCCCTTTCTCTCTCTTGAAATCGTAAAGCATCGAGCAAAATTATCTTCATCCATAACTGTGGTTAAACTATAAAGCTCTTCCCTGCGGCATGCTCCTGCTAACCCGAATATTACTGCCACTTTAATCGTTAAATAAATTTCGTCAGGTGCTTCTAGTAAAAACTTAGTAATTTCTTCATTGGTAAAGGCTTAGGCTTTTTTTAATTGAAATCCAATATTCTTCTTCTTAAGAAATGCTGTTAAATTAAAATACTTGCTGATATCCATGTCATTTTCAATTTTAAGCTTTCTTTTCAATATCGAATATTTGGACCAAGGTTTATTCGACTTGATGGTCTTGGAAAGCTCGGCAAAATATTCCAATAAAACTGCTGTCTTTTGACTTTTCAGGTAAAAAATCCAGATTCTAGACAGATTCCAAAGTTTCACTTGAAAGATGATGGTCAAATGCATCCTCGGATGCATCTATTTCAAAAACTTTTTCTGAAGAAAGTAATTTCATTTTTCAGAATTGGGATGCGTCAGTATGACTTTGATAAATTTCTTAATTGTACTTGGTTGTTATGGAGCGATGCGATCACCATTATTGTACCTGTTAGGTGGGATGACTTAAACCATTTATTTAATATTCCTGGGATAATACGAATTATTTGGAGGATTTTGCAATACATATTCATACATACATACATACATACACATTCCTGGAGTAGTGAACTGTTTAGTTAAAATGTACATTTAATTGGTGGTTTGTAATATATGTAATAATTACATACATTTTTCTACGAGCGTGCGCAAAGTGGGTACTTTGCGCACGCTACTCAGTGCGCGAAGTAGTACTTTCCCGCACGCTATGCGGGAAAATGTGCGGGAAAGTAAAATTCTCTAAAATCACCAGAGACAAGAAAATGTTCATATATTTTTAGAAACTTTACACTTTTGGACTTTTTATGCAATATAAGAAACCCTTTTAAGTCATAATTTTACTCTTTTCCCTAAAAGTTTCCGTAATTCGCGATATTGTAACTTAAACCCAAAACCATATATTTTGAAATCCTCGGTATAGTGTAGTAAAAAATTATGTCAAGCAACAATACTTATAATTGTCAGATTGACAGATTTTAAACAAATCTAGGTGTAAAACGAAGTATCACAAAATTGGCAGATACTTTTTCTTTTATTTAAATACGGGTCATTATTATTCTGTGCTTGTTTGGACCGCGCTCGTAGAAAAAATATTGTTCCTAACACTTGCGCAATGTGACTGTTCCGCACTCGACTGATTGACCGAACTCCGCTTCGCGTCGTTCGGTCAACATCAGTCGCGTGCGGAAAAGTATCACTTTGCGCACTTGTTAGGAAAATAACTATTTTAACCAAGTTTTACTTTTTAGCACGGCGCGCCGTGCCGGTGGCGTGGGAATAAGTGACTCTTTCCAGACTAAAATGTGCGCGGAAAAGTGACGATTTGCACACGCTAGTAGAAAAAAGATTCTTAGACACTGAGTTCGAGAACAAATTCAACAGGTACCTAAAAAGTGGGCACTGTTGCTTTATGTTACTTTTACAATTTATTTTTTAAATAAAATTACTCGGTTTAGCCTCATTGGACAATATTCACGTCGCGTCGCGTGCCTAAAAGACGCTCATTTCGTAACGCGTTATATAAATAGCTATTGTGTACTCGGAACAATCAAAATTTGGGCAAAATAAAGTATCTCCAACTACATTTTATACTACCTATTGTCAGTATTCTTTATTAAAAATTTCGAAAACGGCAGTCTGTTGTCTTTTTAAGTTTTTGAAGTTATCGAATAACTTAAAAATAATTTAAGATTTAAGGCATTTAATTTGGTCACCAGATCATACTCTTCTTTTTTGTAAATATTTGAAATGGGTAAAGCATTAAATTTTACTAATACTAAACAGAACATAAGTCTGTCATTTGGAATTACAGTGAAACACACCGTATGCAGCATAAAACTAAATATAGCACGATTTCTTACATAATTTGGGGTCACTTATCAGCAATATAAATTAAACATAAAATTTTAGTATCAGCATGTTCTAATAATGTCAGTGCATTTAGGAACAATAAACTAGGACACGGTCATTATATTTCCTAACGTTCATCGAATTTTGTCCGCACAGTGACAATGAAGATTAATTAATATTCGATGAATATCTAATTAAAATGTAAAGTTTATCTATAAAATCAAACTAATACCTACATATTATTTCCTCTGCAAAACAGTTGGTTATATTAGTTGTACCGTATTTTTCTGAATGTAGATGCCCAGCTCGTTTTATCTGTGGTAGAAGCTTAAAATTGATTGAGTACCGTGGTTCGGAGCCCGCGACAAGCTATAGGTCTCATACGAATTTAGCCCTAGTAGCAAAACGAAGGGGTGAACTTAAAACTAACTAAACTAATTTCGATTTAGTTTTGATTTCAATTCAGTGGGCAAAAATTGAAGAAAACAATGGAACATTACTAAATCATATGCATGAAAATAAACAAATAAACAACATTAAATTAGGAATATATCATTTTAAACTTACGTACATGAAAAAGAAACAAATACGGTTGTGCATTTAGTTATATGTGCGAATAGATAATACGAATAAAATACATCAACATTTTTGGGCAAAGTTGTAGCTATAAATATCATTAACAGTTTGAATTGAAAAACAAATTATATTAAAACACTAAGTTGGGTAATAAAATGATATACAGGGTGTCACAAATTCGATGTGTTAGCATTGGTATATCGGTAATCTTAAGAGATACAGCATAGCTTAAATTGGGGCAAAGTTGCGTCATTTGGTCTGAGAAATTTAGAACATTCTCACTACTTCCGGAGATATCCGAGAAAAGCATGAAATTCGGAATTTGGTTTTAATTTTTTTTCCTACTTTAATTGAAAAGGTACAGTAAAGCAAATTGCATTTTCTCATTGTTACTTCTAGAAGATGACGGTGTCACATTACAAATTCGATGTTTCGACTTCGGGCCTCCGTCATGAACTCCGTCATTTATTTCAACACCGACGTGTGTTTTTATTACAATTTTTAATAGCCTCTCACACGTGTTGAGAAATAAGATCAGCTCAGTGAAAATTGATAAATTTGATATTTTTTAATAATATAAATAAATATCTTTTTTTTAGATACATCATAATTAATTTTTTTACACTGCTAATTTAACACTCTGAATGTTCGGCCAAATTGCTGTTTTCCTGATTGCATAAGCCTGGAGCCGAAATATCGGATCAATGCAGTACACAATTGTGGCCTGTTTAAAAAAAAACTTATGCCCAATATAAAGAAAAATCATTAAACTGCAAAGGAAACCGTTTATTTATACACTAGTGGGTATTTTTTTATCAATTACTACTAATATTTTTACATATTTTTATTTTTACTTAATTTCTCAGAAAAAATAAAAGCTGTTGGACATAAGTTGTTCTTGCAAGAATAGGGGTTAAATAAACATTAATTTATTTCTTAAAAAATATTCAAAATTATTAAAAAATGGATTAATAATGATAAATAAAACTTCTCAACTTAATCTTCGCATCCACTGGTATTGCCATCTTTTTCTATATCTATATTATTATTGGAGTTAGTCTTATCAAGAATAATAAGTTCATATTTACTTATCAGGCGTAATAACTATGTTGGGGTTTGGAATCTTCGGCAACATGCACTAAAACTGAGCTTTATCCACAATACCGAAACAGAATTTTGCACTCGACGCGCGTTTCGCTAACCATGTTAGCATCATCAGGAGATGATTAAGACTCATTCAGACTCATTCAGTCTTAATCATCTCCTGATGATGCTAACATGGTTAGCGAAACGCGCGTCGAGTGCAAAAATTCTGTTTCGGTATTATGGATAAAGCTCAGTTTTAAGGCGTAATAACGGTAACAACTATCTTATGTTTTCTGCTTTATTTAAAGCAAATGGTAAGAGTTCATTGTAAAGTCCTACAAGTTGGATAGTACATGGTAAATTTGCTTTAACAACGATGCTGCTTCTAAATGGTCCGTTATACCAACTGGCTCAAACATCACAACAAGACCGACAACGAAGGTAGAGAGGCTGAAGCATTTGCCATCAGATGCGGGCTTTCTCAACTTGTAGACGAACCAACTCGAATTTCAGAGAGGGGCGAATTCGGCGCCCTCCTCGATCTTTCTCTAACCACTAATCCGGACCAGTACACAATTACGGTTGGTCCGCCAGTAGGTACTTCCGACCAGAAACTTATTACGACGGATTGTGAATTGCCATTTCTACAGCAGGACCCACCATTGCCTCGCAAAATATGGCATTACAATTCTGCAAACTGGGACGATCTAAGGGAGTTCTACCTAGATTTTCCTTGGCTCGACGTCTGCTTTGGCAATAACGACTCGTCAGTCTGCTGCGAAGAGATTACGCAAGTAATCTTCCCAGGAATGGAAGCATACATCCCAAATTCCATCAAGTCACCGTCAAAATGAAAGCCCTGGTTCGACAGAAGATGCAAAAGAGCTGTAGGTAGGAAACAGCAAGCCTAGAAGTACTGGCAGCAAAATCAGACCGTTGAAAATCGCAATTATTTCGTCGAAACGAGAAACGAATGCAAACGTGTGATCGACGAAACTAAGGACAAACACAATCAAAGGATTAGGAATAAAATTTTGCGATGCCCCAGTGGCTCTAGGAATTTCTGGTCGGTAGCAAAGGCGGTAAGTCATAACTTTACAAAAACGTCTCTCCCACCTTTGACAGACGAACGTGGCATCACGGCGACTACAGCCAAAGAAAAAGTAAACATGCTTGCCAAAATGTTTTCATCGCACTCTACCTTAGACGTCCCCCAAGGCAAGGCTCTCCCCACCATATCGAACATCAACACTACCATGGCAGAAATCAAGTTTCATCACCGTGATATTCGGAAAATACATAAAGAACTAGATACGCAAAAGGCATCAGGACCGAACGGATTACCTGTCATCGTGTTAAAGAACTGCGTCAACGAACTAATACCCGTTTTTTTCCAGGTTTTTTTTCTTTGTCTTACGGAAAAGGGATTTACCCATCTTTTCGGAAAGTCGCTCGAGTGCAACCTGTTCCTAAAAAGGCAAGAAAACCACGCCCTCAAACTATCGCCCAATTGCCTTGCTTCCAATAATCTCCAAAGTCATGGAACGTGTAGTCAATCAGCAACTACTCAAGAACCTCGAGAACAACAGAATAATCAGCGATAATCAATACGGCTTTCGCAAAGAGAGATCGACAGGAGATATATTGGCCTATGTCACTCATATATGGAGGAGGGCAATTGAGAACTACGGAGAGTCTCGAGCGATTGCGTTGGATATTTCGAAGGCATTCGACAGAGTTTGGCATGATGGACTGCTCAACAAACTGTCGTACTTCGGACTACCAGCCTCTCTCTGCAACTGGCTTGCCAGTTTCTTTAAGAACCGATATCTGCACGTTGCAGTTGATGGACACATATCAGACCCATCTACGATTAACGCGGGTGTGCCTCAGGGCGCAATACTTTCACCAACTCTGTTGCTCATCTATATTAATGACCTGCTGTCCGAAACGAATAATCCTCTTTACAGTTTTGCAGATGGCAGTATCCTTGTCTCCCAATTTAGATCAGAAAAATCTTTACCAACAACTGAGACTTATCACCGCAGACAGGGGCAGATCACAGAAATTATTCAAGACCTGGAGAAAGTTCAAACTTGGGGCAACAGAAATTTGGTCCAGTTGAATGCAGCAAAGACCCGAGCAGCCACGTTTACCAAGAGGGCCAATACGGCGGACCCTGACATCATTATGGCAGGATCGACCATTCCTTCATCCTCGTCAATCGGACTGCTGGGTGTCTCGGTCAACAGCAATATGTCCTGGCATGACCACGTTGCTAACATCGCAAAATCAGCCTCCCAGAAGCTTGGTGCGCTATTTCGCAACAAAAAACTGTATACACCTCAG
The DNA here is from genome assembly GCA_016904865.1 of Pissodes strobi. Taxonomy (NCBI): domain Eukaryota; kingdom Metazoa; phylum Arthropoda; class Insecta; order Coleoptera; family Curculionidae; genus Pissodes; species Pissodes strobi. Next base: position 13,801 of record MU185427.1, on the reverse strand, counting down.
CAGTTGCTCTTGCTCTACAAAGCGCAAAAAAGACCGTGCTTAGAATATTGCTCACACATCTGGGGTGCTGCACCAAAGCACACGCTAAAGCTGCTGGATTCCATTCAGAAGAGACCTGTGCATCTTATCGGCGACTCGGAGTTGACCCGGAATCTGGATAGTCTGAAACACCGCAGACATGTGGCCGAGATGTCCCTCTTTTACAGATACTTTCACGACAGGTGTTCCCAGGATTTGGCTCGCCTCATCCCGCCCCTGGCAACGCCTGTCAGACAGTCACGATAGACGGCAAGAGCGCACCAGTTCGTCGTACAACTGGAAACACCTAGAACATCGCTTTACCAGAACTCCTTTGTCTGGCGCACTGCATCACTGTGGAACTCACTCCCAGGACATCTGTTTCCCCCTAATTACAACCTACAACTAGGTATTCAAGAACCGTGTCAATCAACATCTTTGCACACACACACCGCTCGTCGAGTGCCATAGGATCTCCCTTTAGTGTGTGTGCACTTACCATAAAAAAAATATATATCCTTGATAAAATATGTGAAACTTTGACCAGCACTTCTCGTAATCCTAATATTTTCAATATGAATTGCCGGTTTTGGATTGTTTAGGAGAAACTTGCATGTTGCAGATTTTATGTCAAAAAAGTTGTGTTATTCCATCAACTCTATCATCACTTGTGCGGTATTTGGTTGAACAGCGTGGCACATATGCATTTTTTAATGCTTAAATCTTGACGTTTGGGTTATTTTTGCAGAATCTTATTTGGCAATCTAAGACACACCATTTTCGTCCACCACTCACACAATTTCGTTAAATATGGACTTGGAAGTGTAGTAAGTAATACTATCTTGCTGCTAATTTGTCATAATAATATCGTACTAAATGCCTTTTTTTAATGAGGATAAGCGTAATATGTTAAAGATTTATTATTTGCGTCGATTAAATACAAAAAGAGCATCTGAGATGTACTTGGGATAATATTCTGAACGACGATAACTTCAGAACTCGATTTTTCAAAGGCTGGTTAGAGAATTAAATCAGTCGGGGACATTAGAAAAAAATCAGAAATAAATACGGTAGAAGAATGACAGAACAAGGAGCCGAAGTAGTACTAAATCAAGAATGTAATTAAGTGTTCTTCTAGTATAAATAAATTTATTTTAAAGACGGAACCCTGTCTACTCGGCAAATCGCTGATACAGTGGAGCAGCCAACAATAAAACATATCATATTAAAGTCTGGAGAATATTAAAAACAATGGGTACAAACATTTTGCGATCAATATGTCCCAAAAACTAATGCCTGGAGAGAAGGTTAGAGTTTTGTCTGTGGCTAAGAAAAAAATTTGACGAGAATATCAACTTTTTTAATAATATCCTCTGTAAATTTACTAATTGTGGAATTTTCAACCGAGAAAATGAACACGCATGAAGTATGGAAAATCCTAGACATAATAGGGAAGTAAGAAATCAAGTACCGTTCAGTATTAATATTTGGGCTGGGATCTATGGAGATAAAATTATGTTCCAAGAAAATTTAAGTAGTGAAAGGTATCTACATTTTAAATAAGAAATTTCAAAATTTTTTTTAGTCAGGCTCTGATTTCGAGATTTTTTAAATTAAGACTTTTTTGGAAGGTGGATTGGAAACCGTGGAGTAATAGAGCGGCCTGCGCGGTCACCCGATATTTCACCCATAGATCTGCGTTGCGAATTCAATATACATTTTGAAAAGTAAGGAGAAGATCTGTTCAAAGAACAACGAAAAATAGATCTATGCATCTAAGAGAACGGCAATCTGTTCGAACATCTTGAGCCATAAAATAATTCTACACAATTAATTAAAATTAATTATTATGTACTCTCAAAAAATTATATTTAAATTATTAAAAAGCAATAAATTTATAAGTTTTCAATGAGTTGTTTTTATTTCTCAATACAGGTCCGTATTTGCAAACGAATCAGAAAGTGCAATTTACTGTACCTTTTGAAATGAAATGAGGAAAAAGCAAAAACAAAATTCCGAATTTTGGGCTTTTCTCGGATATCTCCGAACCGACACGTGGATGGTTACCACGTCTCGAGTGCAGAAGCCCGAAAGAATAAAATAATTAATATTGTTTCTGACCAAGATACAGGCTCTGAGATTTATCCCAGAGTTAATCACTACCTACTACCTTGCAAGAAGTATTACCTAAACCGTTAATTCGGCTTCTTGTATTGATGACCTTCTCTTTGAATCTTTTGTGAAGCATAGAGGTACACATGTCACAGTCACATGTTATTGTTGGACATATTTTGGATATACTTTCGATTTTAAATATTTTTTTGGGTTCATTGGAATGATTACATTAAATGGAACACATTAATGCAAAAAAAATGCGGATGAAGTAACTTTGACGCCAAAAATTGAAAAAAATAATAGAAATGAACAGATACAACCTTGGTATGTTGCTGATTCACCTGCAATAACCTTGTCCTTCTGCCACCCAACATGTTGCAGGCAGACGATTCTGCTTACTTTTCTCCTGGGAAGATTTACGGACATGCTCGGCCAGCTTTCCTGCTCTTTGGAGTTCCCCCTTCTTTTTGAACGTCTTTTCAGAGATGAATTTGTCCTTTCCTTTCAGGACGCTCGTTTTGGGACTTGCCCTACCGCCCTCCAGTCCAGGACGCATATTCATAAGTTACCGACGAAACAAGCGCTCGCATAGGGCGACTGTAATATAAATGTTAGTCATAATACCCCTGTTTGGTTTTATTCTTCAAATATTTGATTACCTCATGCCTAGCCCTCCGCTCGCTTCGCTCGCTACGGGGCGTAACCAAAAAGAAACTAACCAAAACTAACCCAACGCATGAGAAACAACTACATTTATATTACAGTCATTTATGCGAGCGTCTGTTTTTGTCGGTAACTTATAAATATGCGTCCAGGACGGCTTGCTTGCACTCGACCACATCCCCAGAGGGTTTTGAAGGAAGCGCAGTTCCCTTAGGTTATCCGCCTGGGAACAAGAATTGCTACCTAACTTCTCAGGTACTTTTTCCTTTTGATATAATGTTTCCCCACACGTGGCTTGGGACGAATTTGCACCTATCCAAAGCCGAAGTATAGCCTGAATCTCAATCTCTCTAAGGCTGTCATGGACACATCGACATTGGCGAATGCTCATGTATCACTTTTTTATTATTCACAATAAAAATCTTTAAAAAAATGTAGCACATATTGTTTATATTGAAACTTCTTGTGGAGTAAAACTCATAGAATATTTATTCCTAGTTGGACGTTTTTATATTCAAATCGAGCAATGAGCGATAAAGCGACTTCATTCAGCAAACGTTAACTTTACGATGACTTTTAGAAGCACAAAAGCATTACTTTCTTTTCTAAGTCACACGCGTGTTAAATCAACTTTTCAACATAAGAAACATTTGTATTATTTTGCGGGTTCTTGCTGCGCTCATCCCGCAAAAATCCAGTCGTTACATATAAGATATTTTATAAATGATTCCATTAATCGATATTCTTTTCAATATATGCTTTAATTATTCAATTAGTATTACACAGTCAATTTATTTTTCTTTCATCGAACACACCTGTCTGTATGACATGTCATTTAAGGGTCCATGGATCATGTCCTAAGTGGGGTCTTCAAGAACATTTATATACCAATCGCTCTGACTCCTCTTCAAAACGAATTCAAGATCTAACATATATGTTGTGTCTTCATTGCTTTCGTTTCAGCATTCCATTTCCAACTACTGTAATGTTTGGATAATCCTATCTTCCTAATAATTGTATTGTATTGGGTAATACCAACGAGCTACCAATAAGGCTCTTCCACGCTTCGCAGAGCGATTGACTTGATTGATGTCACGTACGCCATTCAGTTCATTTCATTGGTTTGGAGAGTGATCGTGGCATTTAGAAAAAGAAGCATGTTGTCACTGAATCAAAAGGTTCAAATTTTGCGTCAACTGGAATCTGGATGTCCGTCGGCTTCTCTGGCAGTACGGTTTAATGTCGGAAAATCTACCATAATCGATATCACGAAAGAGAAAAAAGATATTCTGCGATACGTGCCCTTCATTGAAAATGGACCGAGAACGATAAAACTATGTGTGAAGCTGAATTTTGTGATGTAGAAAATGTATTATAAGAGGTCACGACATGTAACAATTTTTATTCACAAAGCGCTTCACATTTCCAAAAAATAATAAATTGTGACAAAGTCGTTAAATTTGATGCTAGCAGGAAACTTTTTCAAGGCTTCATGCACAAATACGGAATCCACAACTTTTTCAAATTAAACTGCAACCAAAAATTGAGGAGCTCGGTCTTGGTCTGGATCAAGTATACAATGCTGATGAATCTGGCTCGTACTGGCGCTGCCTTCCTGAAAAAAACATTAGTGCATGCGGATGAAAAGTGCACGAGGTCGCAAGATTAGTAAAGATATAACATTCATGCCTTGTAGCAATACAAGTGGTGACCAAAATTGCAGTTACTTGTTGTAAGCAAGTCTAAAAATCCTCGATTTTTCAGGAACATTTCACTTCCAGTTTATTATCGTAATGCGAAAAGTGTGTGGGTTAATCGAGATATTTTCATAAAGTGGTTTCACAAAGAATTCATACCAAGTGTCACGAAATACTTTCGAAATAAAAATTTGGCTCTACTTGTTTTGGATAACGCTTCATCTCACAACATTGGTCCTGAATGATGATAATCATTATGCCAGTGTAATTTTTCTTCCACTCAACCGATGCATCAAAATGTGATCCAGAGGGTTAAGTTACTTATCGGAAGCGATTACTGCAAGAATAGTATATTGTGTAACTAGGAGGAAAAGCAAAACATTCCTGGACGACTGTGGTAATTGCTGGACGAGGCGCAGCCGAGGCCAGCAACACAGGAGTCCAGGAATGTGCTTTTCCTACGAGTTGCACATACTATTTTTTATCCGATCGAAATTAATTAGAATACGTATTTATAAAAATAGAGCCAAATATTACTCTAAAAGTGTTTTAAATTTAAACTCAACATAATATCAAGTTTTGAATCGAGCGAGCTTGAAGTTTATTACGTAACTACGGAAATAGCATCTAAATGTTGCTTTTGATAGACGTCAGATCTGACAAACAAGGCGTTTGAATAGAACAGAAATGTTACATTCCCGGCCTAGGACGGGAATGTTATATTCCCGGACAGTTATTTTCTATTCTTGTACAGTTATTGCATGTTGCCAAGCAACGAATACAATATACTGGAATCATGACTTTTGCGGTAAGAAAACACATCGGAAAGGTGTCGTTTTTCGTCCGATCGGATAAAAATTTTGTTGGATGAAAATGGGGCATCAAATGTTTCAAAAAATTTAATTAATGGATGCAGTTTTATTTTTGGCCGTAACTTGGACACAGGTGCCTGCGACGTTGATTTAGACGTCCTGGTGCGATCTATTGAAAATTACCATCGATAACGTCGATGAATGGGATGAAGAAGACTTATCGCTTTCAAACATGCTGAGGGAAAGAGAATCTGAATCATGATAAAAAAAAATTATGTAAACATCGATTTTTGTTTAATAACATAAAAAATAACGCATCTATTTATTTGCTTCAATATACAAAACAATGTTACTTATTATTAAAGTTCTGGCAATTAAACACGCAGTTGTTGTAGATAATTAATATTAACAGGGCATGAATCTGCGCAGGGCCTATTTTACCATTAGGCCCATTAGGCCCGGGCCTAGGGCCCAATGACAAGGGGGGCCCAAATGTGCAACATAAAAAAACTACATAATTATAAGAATATTTTTTAATAAACATTGCCTCGATAAAAAAAAACCAGAATACTGTTCCGCCATCTGTATAATCTGAATTCCAAAACAAAACTAATCTTTATTAAACGAAAATAACAACTCGACAAAACGTAGGCTGATAAAAAGAACATTTTATTAAAGATATACCAGAACAAAATACAGACAAAGTAAGTGGGTGTAAGAAACAATTTTGACGGTAAAAAAAACAGGCACTTACAAAGTTCAGCATTTTACAAAGTTAAAGTAAACGGCGAAAAAATGAGTAGTTAGTGTATAGTCCTAAATCTGTCTGTGTTTACTCCTATGTATCCAAACTTTTTTCGAAGAAAAGCGTTAACGTTAACCTCAGTGTATTTCTGTAATTTTAAATGTTATTTTATTTTTACTAATTTATGCTTTGGTTCAATAAAAAAAATTTAATCTTATTTCGTGTTTCTTTTTTAGTTTTTCTAAGATCTGATATTTTTTATTAAAATTAATGCAAATTTATAAATAATAGAAAGGCTTAATTTAAATCTGAATAAAAAACTACATTATAATTAATATTTTCAGTTCGAAATCGAAACAAAAAAAAATCAAGTAGGAGCTGAAGTCATATTAGGGCCCGAAAATTTGCTAGGGCCTAGGGCCCAACTCCTTGGAAAATAGGCCCTGAATCTGCGGATCCGAAGGTGTTGAAGGTTGACTAAGTGCTACATTCTCTCCAGGGTGCAGGCTTCATTCTCTGTTTCGATTTAAGTTCCAGTTCTCATATTTTCGTCTCAAGTGACTTGTGAAAACTTGAATCTAACTGTTTACACATGGAACGTGTGGGCAATCAGCAACAACTCAAATTCTCGAAACCAACAGATTAATTAACGATAACCAATACCGGTTTCGCAAAGAGAGATCGACAGGATATATATTGGCCTATGTCAGTCATATATGGAGTAGGGCAATTGAGAACTACTGAGAATCTTAAGCGATTGTGTTGGATATTTCAAAGGCATTCGACACAGTTTGGCATGATGGATTGCTCAACAAAATACTGTGCTTCGGAATGCCAGCGTCCCTTTGCAGCTAAATTGTCAGTTTCCTTAAGAACCGTCTCTGCACATTGCAGTTGATGGACACATCTCAAGCACATTCACCATTAATGCGGGCGTCCGTCAGGACGCAATACTTTCAGCAACTCTGTTCCTCATCTATATTAATGACCTGCTGACCGAGACCAAATCAGTAATCCTGTGTACAGTTTTGCAAATGATAGTACCCTTGTTCCTTGTCTCCCAATTTAGATCAGAAAAACCTTTACCAGCGACTGAGACTTATCACGGCAGATAGGAGCACATTACAAAAATTAATCAAGATTTGGAGAAAGTTCGAACTTGGGGCAACAGAAATTTGGTTCAGTTCAATGCAGCAAAAATCCAAGCAGCCACGTTTACCAAGAACGCTAATATGGTGGGCCCTGACGTTATTACGGCTGTATTGACGATTCCTTTATCCTCGTTATCGGACTACTGGATGTCTCGGTCAACTGCAATATGTCCTGGCATAACTGTATACACCGCAGCAGTCGCTCTTGCTCTACAAAGCGCAAATAAGATCGTGCTTAGAATATTGCTCACACATCTGGGGTGCTGCACCTAAGCACACCCTAAAGCTGTTGGATACCATTCAGAAAAGAGCTGTGCGTCTGGTCTGGAACACCGCAGACGTGTGGCCGAGATCTTCCTGTTTTACAAGATCTTCCTGCTTTACACATGTGTTCACGGCAAATGTTCTCAGGATTTGGCTCGCCTCATCCAGCCCCCAGCTACGCCTGTCAGTCACGACAGACGGCAAGGGCGCACCCGTTCGTCGTACAACTGGAAACACGTAGAATATCGCTTTACAAGGACTCCTTTGTCTGGCGCACTGCATCACTATGGAACTCACTCCCAGGACATCTTTTTTCCCTAATTACAACCTACAGCTATTCAAAAACCGTGCCAATCAACATTTTCGCACAGGCACGCCTCGTCGAGTGCTATAGTATCTCCCTGTATGTATGCATGCCACGGCCATAAAAAAAGTTTATTTTATAGTAGGCGAAGGGAAAACAGTTAATTTGTCTTCTTTATGCTCTTTGAATTTTATAATATGGAAAAAGACGTGCCTAGAAGCAATTTAAAGCATAATTTGGTATGGTATATGCACTTAAAAACCATACCTAAAGTTTTAAATAATAAGTCATTCTGTCGCCGAATGTTATAACTGTATACATAATTATTATACAAGGTTTTATTTGGGAGATATGCCGGTTCATGGCCAATATTTATTTTAAAAGATTAATAAATTTATTACAATCAAAATAATTTGAAATTATCTTAGATCTAGGCCCAAAAAAGAAAACAAACGAAAAAGAAGAGCGAATGTACAGTGCTTTCATTACAATTCGTCCCACTTTTAAATCGCTGTAAAATATTTATCTATTGAGCTAGAAAATTCTTTGAAAACATTTTCAGTTTTATCCCGTGGAATCAAGACTTTTGAAAATTTCAAATTTATTGACATTGATATTTTTTTTAACGATGAAATATAGGGTGTATATTTCATTAAGGCCAATAAATTAATGCACTACCAAAAGTTTAGAGTAATTTTTTGTCAAATGCCATTTTTCTTTGAATAACAGGTTGCCTCTTATAAAAATAACGTGTTTTTCCATAAAACTTATAAAACCCTGTAAAATATGTACAACAGTAACACCAAGTTAGAATTCAAATCAATCTCCACATTTCGTTTTCTGATTTACTCATTATCTTTGCTACTACAAGAGAAACACAATTTTATACCATAACATGTTTTTACTGATAGTTAGTTAACCTCGAAATTGAATAATGAAAAAGAAAAAACAAACAACTATGGAGAAAAAAGTAACGAAAGTGTCAGTAGCGAGTATTTCCGTCACCGGTATGAATAAATTCTTGGTAACGACGGTCATACTTAAAATTAGCGATCGTAGGTCATTTTCGTCCAGTTCTTCTCATATTTGAATCTTCACCCTACGTCATCCAAAGTATTGTACTGATTACTCTTGCAATCTCCCCCCAAGAATGACCTAGAGATACACTATGGGATTCATGCCTGTACTTCGACCTGGCCATGCCATGGTATCAATTCCGATTTCTTCCACCTCAAGTAACATGAGATCTGACATTATCTTGCATCAAAAAAAGTCGTTGCCTTATATAGGGAGCAAATGGCATTATATGTTGGTTGGTCTAAAATCGCCAATATGTACCTTTCAGCTGTATGGATTCCATTATTTATGACACATTCCATGCGACCAGTCAAAAAAATACCTACCCAGACCATCACAGATCCTCCTGTTGTATTTGAGAAATTACACTGAGCATACCTGTCTTTGGGACGTCGATATATATGTATAAGCCTGTTGGTCGAGATAAACAAGTGATTTTATTATTGCTTAAAACCATAAAGAAGGATGTAGTATCTTAATTAACCACTTTTAATAAACTGTATTACTATAGGGTGGTGAGAGGAATTGAAACATGTATTCGGTTTGATATAATTTAATAATGCAGGTGTAAATTACGTTTAAATGTGATAGATATAAATAAACAGCGTTTTCAATGTTAAATAGAAATTAGAAATTATATATGTACAATTCTCAGACTAAAACTTTTATGGATCCTCTTCAACTAAAGGGGGAAAGAGACGCTACGTCGTTTCTTGCTTTGAAAAATTGGGTTAACAGCCCAAAGGAGGTCTTTGTCCAATCTTGAACAAAGATATCTGAGGTGTACTACATATTCTCTAATATTTGTGCATACAAGAAGAGAAATTGGCCCAAAAAGGAATTTGACCTTTGGCCAGAGGCGAACAGCACGTTTTACTGCTATTCGAGCGAACGTTTTAACCGAACTTTGAGAGGCTAGAGAGCAGTGACTGGACTGATCTAGTACACGCAAATGACTAATAAAATGAGCGAAACAATAATTATTTGCCTTAAACAGAGCTAGGACAAGCTAGATGTTTTTTGGCGCGAAGAGGCACTTGCTAGAGTGCGGTGACTAGACCGATCTAACCACGTGGAGTGTTAGCAGAGCACTGGAATTTAATTTGTCTATCGCACCTATCGCTAGGCGGCAAAGTCCGGCAGACCAAATAAAAAGTGGGGGGTTGGCGCGAAAGCAAACGTGGGTTTTCTTTCTTTCTTTGACATGTGCTGTTTCCTGAACACTGACGGAGACACGAATATATTGAATTGAAAAAGATTAAGAACGATTTCCTTTACGAGTGAAAAGTTGCTATATTGTAATCTATTATACCGACAGTACTAGTGTACAGGCTCGAACTAAGGGATCGTCCGTCCAGGTTTGGACTAAGGGGTTTTGAAGAACTGGCATATGCTAATTTAAATGCACAAATTGGGTTGTACCCGGGGTGAAATAAAACTATTCATGGATTAATTATGGCTCATTCATTCTCCATACATGCAGGGTGTTATCACCAACTTATCCGGTGAAAACTGACAAGTTAATACACTTGTTGGGGTGTTTCCCCAACACCTGTAAATATTTTACAAATAAAATCGCGAATCATAAAGAATATTAAGATAGATAGAAGATATAAGAATAGTTGCCCTTCAGCCTTTAATCAGAAGGGCAACTATTCTTATTTTTTATGGCAGTGGCACACACAATGAAGGGAGATCCTATAGTACTCGACGAGCGGTGTGTGCAAAGATGACACGGTTCTTGAATAGTTGTAGGTTGTAATTACGGGGAAACAGATGTCCAGGGAGTGAGTTCCACAGTGATGAAGTGCGCCAGACAAAGGAGTTCTTGTAAAGCGATGTTCTAGGTGTTTCTAGTTGTACGACGAACTGGTGCGCTCTTGCCGTCTGTCGTGACTGCCTGACAGACGTCTGGTGTACCCGGGGTGAAATAAAACCAAAGTATATGTAAACTAGTAAGTTCACTCAGCGGTAAATCCTTTGATGTAATTCAGCCACATTCTTTTATATCAAGTGACAACTGGAGATGACCGATGCGCTGCGTAAGTGACCGATTGATTCGCGTGGCTTTCTCTAGTCAGAGATGTATTCAGGTGATTGTATGGACTCGTACCGAAAGACCTACTGAATGCCGGCCGGGTGAAAAATCAAGTGAAACTCTGCAAAGTTGTAAAAATATTTTCATAGAAGGAAATTGAAAAAAAATTTGCTATACGTTTGTCATTTTTAGGTGATACCACTGTTGCTATCTCAGAATCTAACAAGGATTTATCAACACTGCAAATCGATCTTGAAAAGGCATCAATAGTGGCAACTCTCTAATTTAATCAAGTTTGTAGCTTTGACCGTTTCAAAGATATCAATAATAGTGGAATTACCTAAAATTTATTTAAAAATATATAATAATATAATACTTCGGAATCTCATTTTTACTAAACTTCTTTGGTTTCATGAAAGTGATTTTTCAAGGCCACGTTATGACAAGGTTTATGTTTTCGTCTCGCGTTACGGCATTTTTGTATCGTTGATTGGACGACTAACCAAATCTATCAAAATTGATTGTACCGTATCGGCACCGGCACCGGTTCAAATGACTACAATAAGCTGAGACTAAGTGAAACTAACCAAAACTTGATTCGACGATTAACCAAAACTAACAAAATCTATTAAAATTGATTATAACGTATCGTAACGGGTTCAAATTACTAAAATAAGTTGATACTAACTGAAACTAACCGAAAGTTGATTGGAGGACTAACCCAAACTAACCAAATCTATTAAAATTGATTATAACGTATCGGAACAGATTCAAATAATTAAAATAAGTTGAGACTAAATGAAACTAACCAAAAGTTGTTGAGGAATAACCCAAACTAACCAAATCTGTTAAAATTGATTTTAATGTATTCTGAAAAGCTTGAAATGACTAAAATAAGTTGAGAATAAGTGTAGCTAACCGAGAGTTGATTGAACTACTAACCCAAACTAACCAAATCTATCAAAATTGATTATAACGTATCGGATGACTAAAAGAATTTAAGACTAAGTGAATCTAACCGAAAGTTTATTGGAAAACTAACTTAAACTAAAAAAATCTATTAAAATTATTTATAACGTATCGGAACCGCATTAAATGACTAAAATAAGTTGGGAATAAGTAAAACTAAACGAAAGTTGAATCGACAACTAACCCAAACTAACCAAATATATTAAAATTGATTATAACGCATCGGAATCGGTTCAACTGATTGAAATAGTTAAGACTAAGTGAAACAAACCGAAAGTTGAATCGAGGACTAACCTAAACTGACCAAATCTATTAAAATTGATTATAATGTATCGGAACCGCATTAAATGACTAAAATAACTTAAGAATAAGTGAAACTAACCGAAAGTTGGATCGACGACTAACCCAAACTAACCAAATCTATTAATATTGATTATAACATATTGGAGCCGCTTTAAATGATTGAAATAAGTTGAGAAAAAGTGAAACTATCCGAAAGTTGAATCGACGACTAGACCAAAGTAACCAAATCTACTAAAATTGATTATAAAGTATCTGAACCGGTTCTAATGACTAAAATAGGTTGAAACTAACCGAACGTTGATTGAACGACTAACCTATAGTTCGGGTTAATCGTCGATTCAACTTTCGGTTAGTTTCACTTAGTCTCAACATATTTCAATCATTTGAACCGGTTCTAAGACGTTATAATCAATTTTAATAGATGTTATTAGTTGCGTTAGTCACCAAATCAACTTTCGGTTAGTTTCTCTTAGCCTTAACTTGTTTTAGATATTTGAACCGGTTCCGATACGTTATAAACAATTTTAATAGATTTGGTTACTTTTGATTAGTCAACCAATCAACTTGCGTTAAACTTCACGTAGTTTCAACTTATTTTAGTCATTTGAACCGGGTCGGATACGTTATAAACAATTTTAATAGGTTTGGTTAGCTTGGGTTAGTTGTTGATTCATCTTTCGGTTAGTTTCACTTATTCTCAACTTATTTTAGTTATTTAAAGCGGTTCCGATACGTTATAATAAATCCTAATAGATTTGGTTAGTTTGGGCTAGTCGTCCAATCAACTTTCGATTAGCTTCACTTAGTTTCAATTTATTTTAGTCATTTGAACCAGTTCCGATACGTTATAATCTATTTTAATAGGTTTGGTTCATTTGGGTTAGTCGTTGATTCATCTTTTGGTTAGTTTCACTTATTCTCAACTTATTTTAGTCATTTAAAGCGGTTCCGAAACGTTATAATAAATTTGGTTAGTTTCGGTTAGTTTGGGGGCGACTACAAGCATCTTTCGACTAGCTTCACTTAGTTTCAACTTATTTTAGTCATTTGAACCTGTTCCGATACGTTATAATCAATTTTAATAGATTTGATTACATTGGATTAGTCGTCGATTCAACTCTCGGTTAGTTTCACTTAGTCTTAACTTATTTTATTCATTTGAACCGGTTCCGAGACGTTATAATCAATTTTAATAGATTTGGTTAGTTTGGGTTAGTCGTCCAATCAACGTTCGGTTAGTTTCACTTAGTTTCAACTTATTTTAGTCATCTGAACCGATTTCGATACATTATAATCAATTTTAATAGATTTGGATAGTTTGGGTTAGTCGTCGATTCAACTGTCGGTTGGTGTCAGTTATTCTCAACTTATGCTAGTCATATAAAGCGGTTCCGATACGTTATAATGATTTTATTACATTTGGTTAGTTCGGGTTAGTCGTCGATTGAACTTTCGGTTAGTTTCACATAGTCTCAACTTATTTTAATCATTTGAACCGATTCCGTTACGTTATATTCAATTTAAATAGATTTGGTTAGTTTGGGTTAGTAGTCCAATCAACTTTCGGTTAGCTTCACTTATTCTCAACTTATTTTAGCCATTTGAAGCAGTTCCGATACGTTATAATCAATTTTAATAGATTTGG
>MU185426.1:96930-113514 GCA_016904865.1 Pissodes strobi | reverse complement strand
TTTGATTTTACCTGGTCGTATACATTCATATCGGATATTTTTCTTATTATGATACTTAAGAAAAAATCATGGCTGAGATATTTTACATCAAACGGAAAAGGTTTTTTTCTACCTTCTTGAATGATCTGTGCATACTGGGAAGGTATAGTTATCTCTCTACCTTTTAGCCTTCTTTCTACAAGAGCGTGGGTAGAGTCACACTCCATCTGAGTGTGATCCTTTTCGAGATATTTGTGTTCTATGGATATTTCGTATTTCGTAGAAAAAAAATTTCAAAGCGTTAGATAATATTGTGTTGCGGTTTTAATATCCGCAACCATCGGAAAATATAATTATGGGTTTCTTTCCCAACAAGCAATGTTCTGGTAGACGTTGAACGATGCAGGAGACAAAAACAGAGGCTTGCAAATCTACTTCACTCTCATTCCACACATAGTTTGTGCACTGATGTGTTGCCAAATTGTAAATTGTGAAAATATGAACCTGCAGTCTGGTCTTATAATAAACTTTACTAGCTTCAACAGGACACAATTTAATAGATTGTACATCCATCGTGCTTCCCGTTTACTGCTTCTTATTTGTCTTTTTTCTTTTCTTCCTGTGCAAGCGTCTTTTTTTTTAAATGTAAGGCATATTCATCTTCACTATTCACTTCACTATCTTTCCCGCAATAGTGGGAATCTAACTTCGGCAAAAGATCAAAAAATATTTTCAAATAGTTTTTTGCTCGGCAGTATTTTGAAAAACAAAATCGAGCGACTTCGGCGCTCACTTTTTTTCTCATTATCAACCTCCTCTCTTTCTGCTAAGCCATGACTTTGACAATTGGCTGCTGGTAAGTACCCAACCTAAAACATAAACTTTTTTTGCGACCAGTTCATTTTCCAAAATGCCTGGAATATTTCTTTCCGTTTTGCTTCAGGGAACTTATCACAATTTATTTTCGTTGATTTTTTACAGAAAGGGCTATCGACGCATTCGTCATTTTTCATTTTGCTCCATGAACAGTTTGCTTAACATGCCCATCGCTTCGCGTATACCCTTGGTACTTTTCTCCTAGCTTTCTCATTTTCTTGCTTTTGTTCTTTTTTTCATTCTTCATTCTGTGCCCGATTTTCGATCTGAAGGAGTGGGTCTCCATTCTGGGTCAATAGCTTCTCCATATGAGTCCAGATTTTGTTGAGAAGTCTTTTCTAGAGATTCTAAAATAAAAACTTGATCAGTATTGAATTTGCTCTAATGTATAAAGGACGAACCTGCTTTTGACGGATCGTTTGTAAATTCGAGGATACTTTTCAACGCGCCAATGCCAACTAAATAAGTGATCAGTATTTTCCGATGAACAAAAAAGAGTATTTTCAACATCTGTCGCATTAAGTTCTGGTAATACTTCAGCAGCTACTAAAAACGAATTTAACAGGGTTATTGCTGGATGCCTATCTACAAAAAATTCACCATACCTTTAATTATTATTGGTTCTTCTGTCTCTGAAGTTGCCTCCGGGCAATTCTGAATCGGTGGTTGTGTGGAAAATTTACTAGGGGATACTTTTAAACTATCATTAACGATTTCTTCAACTAAAATGTATTTAAAGAAAATATTTATTAGCATAAATAATAGAACTTTTGTATGAAATATTTTACCTAAAATCGCACTGTTCCATCTTCCTCTTCTAAAAGAGGTCTCATTCATCACTACGTTGTCAATTACCTCACAATTATATAATTTACCATTTTCTGCACTTTTCATGCACATTTCTATCATTTTCTTACGTCGAGTAACTCATCTAAAAAAAGTTCGTTTTTACACATGCGTAGATAAGTATGTACGGTGCAGTAGTTTGCAAAATGAACACTACATTTTTAAACTTGTTTTAATTACAAAACTGTCATGTGAGAAAATGACAAGCAATTTTTACACTATTAGAACATTATATAATTGTGCAGCAAGTGCTGAAAATGGCATTTTTCACACGAATGGGGGAGTTCGATGACACGAGCCGTAGCGAGTGGCATAAAACCCACGAGTGTAAAAAATGCTTTTCACACTACTTTTTCTAAAACTGCAACATCACAGCTGGACCTAGTTATATTTGAAACCCCTGCATTAATTTTGTCCACAAATTTTGCGTCATTTTGATGTTAGTCAAAAAAGTTCAATATCTACATGCATTTTTGACTGTCAAAATGACGCAATTCTAATTTATGGTACGCGGTTGACTGTGTGCAAAAAGTTTTGCACACTTTTTCCACAGCACACGGTGCACACTGGTCCATTTAGTCTTAGACGTGGCCAAAAATTCGGGAGTTGCAAAATCGCAAAAATATGAGATAATAATAAGAGAAAATGTGTTTAAGGCAAATTTGGGTATCACTGAGTGGTTAAAATGCACTAAAAGTTAGTAAAACAAATCAGATATTTAATGGAATACTATGGATGATCTACTTTTTTACTGGTTTTAAAACTGGTTATTTCATAATAATTATGTCTCACAGAACTTGAAACATCACTTTTACTTTAATAAGAGTGAAGGCAGTACATACAAGGTGATAAAAGATAAAAAAAAATGCTCAATAAATAACAACTATATCAACAACAAACAACAACAACTACAGTAACATCTATAAATTATTAGATATTCTAGTCACTGCCTGGGTTATATTAAAGTACGCGTCAATTGAAACGATACACCTTAAAAAACGCCAACTTTGAAACGCTGCAACTCAGCCAAATATAGTGTAAGTTGGACTTCTGGTACCATTCCTAAAAGGGCGAATCTTTAGCTATAAACTGCTTGTAAAATGAAGTGAAAATATTACACTCTGTCAATTATACAGGGTGTTGAAATAGTGAGTGCAAAATTTCTGCCCAGCGAGGAAGGTAATTTTGGATATGACTATACTTTCTTAAGTATTGGGCCTATATCTCGGGGTGTATTTGCAAATTTGATGTTACCTTATATACCGACAGAGAAATCGTCAATTTCTCAAATGTGTGCATTTTGTGGCGTTTTCGTGTGTTCTAGCCAGGCATTGCACATACGACTGTAAATGTCTTATTAGGGTTAAAAGTTATTAGTGTGCAGTGCTAATCTGTCACCAAAACATTATTAAAATGTTGCTCAGCGTTATTTATACAGGGAGACAAAAAAAATGTTGTTTTAAATCGGTTTTCGTCAAGCTTGTTATAGGAGTTGTCGGAAAATTTTGGAAATGAAAATTCTTGTTTAAATTACAAGAGTGGTAAAACCGTTTTTGCAATTTTGACGTTATGGTATTTCTATTAAAAAAAAACTCGATAAACCGATACCTCTAAAAATTGGCAAACCTTGAATCGTCAAAACTTCGTCAAATTAAAGCACGAAACGAAACGTGAAAAGTTATTTTGTCAATTATATAGGGTGGTGAAAAAATAATGAGTGCAAAAGTCATTTTTAATTTTCTGCGTGCAAAACATTTTTAGGCCCTTAGGTTACATTAATAAATTTGCTGCTGCTTTCCAATCACATTAATTTCTTGTTTAAAAAACGATCCATTGTTTTTTTTTTCTAAAGCCAAAATTTTAAGATTCAACATATTGTTTTATTTTCTTTAAAGATTAATCCATTGCTTCGAAATTTGGTAAATGTTCATAAAGTCTACATATTTAACGTTAAAAACTATAGCAACAAAGTTGCATGCTCCGTGGTTTTAACAGCATGTTTTTATTATTGTTCGTGTCACAAAAGTGTCAGATATTCTCAAATATTTCTTGAGTTAAAATGCCTGCTAGGTTAAATAATTTCATATTGGACAATATTATTCGATTAAGAATCTCTTTATCCACGGCCCGAAGAAGGCTTCGCTCCGGGGGATTAAGGGCTCGGAGACGAAAGAAGGACCCTCGTCTGCTAGATAGCCACCGCGCCAGACGCAGGGAATGGGCAAGAGCTCATGAACACTGGGGAAAAACGAATGGCGGCACTGTCTGTTTACCAACGAATGCAGAATAAATTTAAGTGGCCCAGATGGACGCATTTTGGTATGGAGAAGGCCGGTAGAGAGGTATTTGGAAGAGTGTATGGAGATTTTGGTTTCGGTGGGTTAACTATGTGGGCAGGTGTAATATTAAACGGAAAAACAGTCATCATGGAAGAGACCATCAATGCCGACAGGTATATTAATCAAATGTTGGAATCTGTTGTGCTTCCATTCGCCAGAAATTATGGTCGCGATTTCATACTCGTCGACTACAATGCTAGGCCCCATCGCGCAGCCAGAGTGACAAGATGGCTGAAAGACCATCATATTGAAAGAATGAACTGGCCAGCGTTGTCGCCGGATATGAATATTATTGAACATGTGTGGAGCCGACATAAGTTAGTCTTGCATCAATATCAACCAAACTCCATATTTGAATTACGTCGTGCCGTTGAGGAGGCCTGAGAAGCCATCACCCAAGATCTTATTAATACTTTAGTTCGAAGCATGCCCTCAAAATTTGAGTTCATGGGGCCAACAAGATATTAAGTTCAAATTTTTCTTATTTTATTTTTTACGTGTTGCGTTATTGATTGTATTGTTCTTAAACTTAAGTTTGGCAATTTTTAGGTGTATTGGTTTAACGAGAAATACCATAACCTTAAAATTGCAAAAACCGTTTTACGGGCCATTTACGGACAATTTAAACAAGAATTTCCATTTACAACATTTTGCGACAACTCCTATAACAAGCTTGATGAAAACCGATTTAAAACACAATGTTTCTTGTCGCCCTGTATAAATAATGCTGAGGAACATTTTAATAATGTGTTGGTGACACTTGCTGTTAAGCCTAATAAGAAATTTAGAGTCGTATGTACAATGCCAGGCTAAAACATGCGGAAACGCCATAAAATGCACTCATTTTAAAAATTGACGATTTCTCCGCCGGTATATAAGGTAACATTAAATTTTCAAAGACGTCCCGAGATATTGGTCCAATACTTCAGAAAGTATAATAATATCCAAAATTACTTTCCTCACCGAGTAGAAATTCTTGGTCAAAAATTACGGTTTTTGCACTCACTATTTCAATACCCTGTATAACTGACAGCGTGTAATATTTTAACTTAATTTTACAAGCAGTTTATAGCTAAAGAATCGCCCTTTTAGGAATGGTGCAAAAAGTCCAAATTAAACTGTATTTGGCTGAGTTGCAGCGTTTAAAAGTTGGTGTTTTTTTAGGTGTATCGTTTCAATTGATGCGTACTTTACTATGTTAAAAGCATTTACTTACCTAATTTTAATTTTTTGACAAACATTAATTTATTTTGGGTTAACTTGTTACCAAAAAATCAAACTAAAGTAACAAAAGTTTTTCATTAAACTTTTTTAGTTTGTGTTGTTTTAACAAAAAATTAAATTGTAAAAAAAATTTGAAATATATCCCAAATGTATGCAATTTATGGAAATTTGTAATTACAAAAAATAAATTTATGTTCCTTGGTATCCAAATCCTCCTTATTCATCATCAGAATCGCTTGTGTTAAAACAGTTTAAGTTAGGCTGATTTTCAATATTTTCGTCAGAATTTGAAACAAAGTAGTATGTTTTTGCGGTAATTTTCGTAAACTCTAAATTACAGGATCCGAAGAAACGAAGGACAATTGATAATATCTGTAAGGGTGTTTCTTCTAGACATTTTTCTGGAGAAATCTGATCTGTATTTTTTTACGTCTTTAAGTCTTGCCTCTTGCGCTTCTTTGGAAAGTTGTCCTATGGGAAGAAGAAATGCGTTTATTATTTCGTATCCATGTATTAAAATTTTATGAATTGTAGGAGGCATTGGATACCAAGGATATAATGAAACATAGGTTTTAGCAGGACCCAAAGAGTACTGTTTAAATTTAGTTATATTTATGTCAAAACCGGACGATAAAGTTTGCAATATGACATGAAACCGATGAATAATTTCAAGATCTATGGTAGTCATTTCAGAAAGTATTTGGCTATTTTCAAAAAATCTGCGGGCTGAGTTACCATCACTGGAACTTCCGAAACCAGGTTTGGGTTTGTCAACAATCAATTCTATTTGTGAACGCAACAACTACTGGATTCGATTTTTTTGACTGAATTACAGTTTGCTTTTCTTCGCAAGCATCTCCTTGCTTGCCATTTTTTTATACCCATTTTATAACTCAAATGCAAAAGGCACTCGAAAAATCGTATACAGGCGTGAAGCGTTGACAACCCGTATTTTAAATTCCTGTCAGTCATTGGTGTTAATACGATATCATTAATGTTGTTGAAATCTTTTGATGACGCACCACATATATAACATTTTTGAGTAGATCTATTTCATGTACTGCATTGCAAACTTTACCGTCGATTACCGTAAAGTGTAAATCAAATTTTACTACTGTTAGGTGTCTTAATATATGTATTGTTTTGTGTTAGTTTGGGTTAGTTTGTGTTGTGTTTGAGTCAGGTTGGGTTAGTTTGAGTTAGGTTGGGTTAGTTTGCTATCTATAAAGAGAAGAAAAAGGGCCTAAAGAAGACAATAGAGAAAGAAAAGAGGAATAAATGGAAAGATATTTGTGAATAGTTAAATAACGACATTTGGGGACAGGGATATAAAATAATAAAAAAAGCTTCAAGATTGACCCTCCATTTAAGATGACTGATGAAAATAGAGAGAAAGTGATTGACCTGTTATTCCCGGTACACAATGAACCACTCCCAGAAAAACGGCAAACCGAAGAACCACCACAAGTAACAATAGATGAAATCCAGCGAGCCGGCAACAAATTAAAAACAGGCAAGGCGCCAGGATAGGATGGAGTCCCTTCGGAGATAATAAAGGAAATAGCTAAAACAGACCCAAATGTACTTCTGAACACATTCAAAACACTGGTATCCCTACAAACTTTCCCTCAGGAGTGGAAATCAGCAAGACTCGTACTAATACACAAGGAAGGTAAACCATACGATGCCATAGACGCTTATAGACCGCTATGCGTAATAGGTGCTCTAGCAAAAACTCTGGAACACATAATTAAGGAGCGGTTAGAAATCGAGCTTGACGAGAAAAGCCCCCTCTCACAGAACCAATTTGGCTTCCGGAAGGGAAAATCTGCGATACAGGATATAAAAAGGGTGCTGGAAATAGCTGTGGAAACAAGTTTTCATGGAGCTGGAGGAAGATGGTGCGCGCTCGTTACCTTGGATGCTAAGAACGCATTCAACTCAGCATCCTGGGCCACAATACTGAACGAACTAAACAAAAAAGGAATTTCTACATATCTAATAAACATCATAAGAGACTACTTTGAAAGCAGACAACTAAACTACGAGACAGCAAGTAGGAAATTAACGGCGCGAATACCACAGGGATCAGTGCTTGGCCCTACCCTCTGGAATATATTATATGACCCAATACTAAGACTAACTGACAGAGTGAACATAAAGTCCGTAGGATTCGCGGATGACCTGGCTCTGATTATTATAGCCACGGACGCCTTACAGCTCATGAGAAGAACAAACAGAGCTTTAAGAAACATAAAACAATGGATGGAAAACAACTACCTAAAATTAGCCCCAGCAAAAACAGAAACGGTCATACTGAATGGTAAAAGGGACAGAAGAACTATCGAATTCGACCTGGACGGAGTCCAAATACTCCCAGCAAAGTCATTAAATTACCTAGGGGTTGAACTTGGAGAAAACATGTATTTCGGACAGCACGTGCAAAAAGCCTCTAAAAAGATTGCCAATAAACTAGTCCCATTAACACGGCTCATGCCAAATATTGGGGGTCCAAGCTATGAAAAGAGACTAGCTTTGTACGGAGTGGTGCAATCTACCCTGTTATATGGCTCCTCCATCTGGGGAGGGATCATCAATATCAAAAAATATAAGAACATGCTGCAAAGTACCCAACGAAGAGCACTTCTTAGAGTGGCAAGGGGATACAGGATGATCTCATCGGAGGCGATACAAGTAATTAGCGCAATACCGCCAATTGAACTGATAATTGATGAACGACGGCACCTCGAACAAGTGGAATATCCGCAGAGACAACAAGCCCAAAAAGAACAAAGAGAGGAAACTATAGAGAGGTGGCAGGAGATCTGGAACCAGACAGAAAGCAAGGCACAATGGACAAAGAGGCTAATCCCAAACCTATCGGCCTGGATAAAGTGTAAGCACAGAACGATGGACTATTTTCTGACTCAGGCACTCTCTGGACACGGATCCTTTAGAACATACACAAAACGAAGAAACAAAACAAATGATTTATGTGTATATTGTGAAGTCGACATTGACACTCCAGAACATAACCTCTTTGTATGCCCGAGATGGCACGTACTTAGGACAAACACAATCCTGAAAAGTGGGGTGGAGGTAAATGCAGACAATATGATAAATGAGATGACTGGGTCGAAGAAAAACTGGAATATTATCTATAGGATGATAAGGGAAATTATGGAAAATAAAGAGAGGGAGGAAAGAGAAAGAATTAAGGTGTAGTAAGCCCAGAAGCGATGTTATACCTGTTAAGGGTGGTTCCGTCTTCTGTGCTGTAGGGGAAGGGTTTTAGTGGGTCGGTAAACTCCGGAGTCCCACACTGACTTAAGGCGCCAGAACATCAATGCCTTAAGCCGTGCGAGAGCATTTCCTCATCCCTACGTTAAGTTTGTGTTGGGTTTGAGTTAGGTTAGGTTAGTTTGAGTTAGGTTGGGTTAGTTTGAGTTAGGTTGTGTTAGAATGACCTTAAAATGACCTTGGCCTTGTTAGTTTGTGTTGGGTTTGAGTTAGGTTAGGTTAGGTTGTGTTAGAACCACAAGCATCTCCTCATAGAACAAAACCAACGAGTACCAGCGTTTTTTTCTTAAATAAACATAAGCAAAAAAAGGAAAACTCTTCGGAAATTCTAATATTTTTATCTTAAAAGAAAAGGATTACAGAAGTTAAACATTTAATAATCTCGATTGGATCTTGGGGGGAACAGTAACAAATATACTTTTTAATTGTGACCTATGACAATTACTTTGACCCAATTAATTTATTCTTAGATAACCGCTAAATTATTTAGCCTAGGTACACACAAATATAATAATAAACAAACCTTGCTCACCTCTATAACTGCACAATATCACACTTTGAAACAGGAACACACCTCTATTTTTAAATAATTTTTGACTGCATAATATTTACTCATTTAAAATCTGCAACATAAGTAGTGTTCAAAAATCATTGACAACACGCTTTTCGTGGAACGACAAAATGTCACACATTTTGTCGTTCCACGAAAAGCGTGGTTGGGCATTGTCCTTTTAAAATTATGTTACTTTTTAAAATGTGACTTTTGACTTTTTAATTGTGATTTGACCATTGTTTGTTGGTGTTGTTTGTTTACTCTTCGTCGATATGTTCTTCAGGTCCAATGACAAGTAACACTGATGATGGCTTAGGCCGAAAGCGCTCTGTTATGCTTTTATAGAAAGTCCTTTTGAATTAAATTTTGCATGGAATACAAAGTGTTTCATTTGGTATTTAAAATTAAATCAAATATAACTGCTATATTTATACTATAATATAAACAGTTACTTACTATTTTGTTTCATTAAGTTTCCATTAATATCAATTGTCTTGCGGGAGAGTGGAGCGAATAGGGGTGCTGGGAGGGGTAAAAAGTGTATAAAAATAGAAAACATTCGGTTTGCAAAGACTTGTTAAGGATATGTGATATTCTTATAAATATTCCAGTGACGTAACAAGGCTAGGGAAAAAGGGCTCCACTGTTCCGCTGCAGTTGATTAATTATTTATCATTCTAAAATAACGGCAACATGGCTCTGAATGAGGCGGTTACTAAAGAGTTAGGTAAATTGAATAAAAATAAGTTAATTTCTATATTATTAACAAAAACTATACCTAGTGATGTCAAGCTAAGTGACAGTGCCCGTAAAGCAATTGAATCTGGTGAAAATTGTGAGTTTTATGATGCTAATGGAGAAAGTGTTGATATGACTGGTAAGTCCAATGACGTACTAACCTTAAAAACTGACATTAAATGTTTAAATACGGAACTTGCATGTCTGAAAAAGATCAATAAGGAGTTAGAGAGAACTATTGATAATCAGCAAAAGACTATTTTAAGTCAAGATGCCCTTCTAAATATGTTTAAAAGCAATAGAAAAGATACACAAATCGTAAATACGTCCAGTGGTGCCAAATCTGTGTCAGAATCAACAGTCGCAAATACATATGGGTTTACTAGTCCAAGGATTAATGATATTTCGAGGAACAAAATGTGCTTGATGGTGAATGAAGGCGGAACTTCTTAAGTGAAAATTAATATAACTGAGGAAGATCAAAGTAGGTCGACAGATAAAACCCCTCAAAAAATGCCAAATCAACTGAATTACAGTGATAATGAATGGAAACATGTGGAATACAAAAAAAGGCGGCCAAATGCTACTACTATTGTTGGAAATAATGATACAACAAGTACAGTGATAGTCAGGGGTGTCAAACAATATCTAGAATTGCATGTATATCGCTTGGAACCCAACACGGATAAAAATGGGTTAGTTGAATTTCTTAAACCTAATTTTCCAGAGGCATCATGTGTGGAATTAACATCGAGGCATCCAGAAGAGTATTCTAGCTTTAGGATCCGCATACTTAAGGATAATCTCAGTAAGGCCATGGATCCATCAATCTGGCCGGCAGGAGCCTGTGTGAGGCGTTTTTTACACCTGCGCAGACAGGTGAAGCCACCGGAATAATAAAAGATTTTAACCCTCAGTTACTGCTACTAAATTGTCAATCTTTAAATAAATCAACATGTGATCAAATTGGTTGTGATATAGATGATTTTGAAGATTTATTGTTTTTATGCTTTACTGAAACGTGGGGAAGGAATGATTCTTTAAGGTCTTTAAATTTTGAAGGATTCGTACTTGGTGCTCAATACTATAGACAATTGTCGAGAGGAGGTGGAGTAGCCATTTGGATAGGATCATCTTTAAACTTTAAAGTAATGAACCTAGATGCTTTTTGTGAGGAAAAAGTTTTTGAGGTGTGCAGGTTGTCAACGGTGCTAAAGAATGACTCTTACTTTATTTTGACCTGTTACAGATCGCCTTCTAGCGATATACAGTCATTTTTAATAAAGCTGCGTAGTGTATTGCAGTGTGTGTATAGGATTGACCGTAAATTGATATTATGTGGTGATTTTAATTGCGATTCGCTCAAAAATGATCAGTGTTTTAAAGAATTATGTAATATATGCCATGAGTTTGGGCTCTATGATATGGTTGATAGCCCCACCCGGACTACTAATATGTCCGTGTCGTGTATTGATCATGTATTTATTAATGACCTGAGACAGGAAAATGTTTGTATTATTGATAATATAGTTAGTGACCATAAATCAATATATGTTCAGTTAAACCATGACATAAGACAAGAAGAGTGCACATCGTTCTCTAATAGAAATTATGATAATCAGTCTCTAAATAGTTTTCTAATTGCATTACAGCATGAAGATTGGTCTGCTTTATATGGCATAATGAATATTGATGAAGCATTTCCATATTTTTTTAATGTATTAAAGCATTATTTTGAACTTTATTTTCCAAATAAAAAAAAGTACAAACAGTGTAAGAGGGAAAAGTGGGTTACTGCGAACGTTAAAAAGTCTAGTGCTAATTTAAAAAATCTTTTTGGTTTTACCAAAGATAATATTGCGTTAAAGCCTGTATATGCAGATGCAAAGAAGAAACATAAAAAGTTAGTAAAGGATTCCAAATGTTCATATTTTCAAAATAAAATATCACATGCAATAAATCCAACAAAATGCGCTTGGACTATAATAAATAACTTATCAGGCAAAAGTAATAATGAAAAAAACATAAGTATTAGGACGGATGATTCAGAAACTCTAATAGACTGCCCAAATATAGTGGCAAATACCTTCAATTCCTTTTTTAGAGATACAGCGATAAAAACGGCCAAAAAGATTCCTCAGTCTCAAAATGGTAATTTTTTAAATTTAAAAGATAATTTAAATAAATACGCTGATAAAACATTTTTATTGTTTCCTTTTCTTGAACATGAATTGTATGTTTTAATAATGAATAAACTAAAAAATAAGAGGTCATCTGGACCGGACGAAATACCGAGTTTTATCACTAAATATGTCCTAGCTGAAATAACTGATCCACTAGTATTTCTAATTAATTTGTCATTTTGTTCAGAAACATTTCCAAGCATGCTAAAGACTGGTAAAACTATACCTATACTTAAAAAGTCCGATGTGCACTTGTTAGAAAATTATAGGCCTATTACGATGTGTTCAGTATTTTCCAAGATTTTTGAATATTGTTTCTTGGACAGATTACTGATGTTCTTGAATGAAAATAATATTATTCATGAAAGACAGCATGGGTTTCAAAATTGCAAGTCAACTAATACTGCAATACATAGTTTGTACGATGAACTAGTACACCTTGTCGAGACGGGCGAGAGTCCTGTTGGGGTATTTTGTGACCTCAGCAGGGCTTTCGATTGCGTAGATCATTTGATACTTTTAAAAAAATTAGCTGCATATGGCTTCAAAGATCAGCCATATAACTGGATAAAATATTTTCTTAATGAAAGGCAGCATTTTGTATCAATTAACTATACTTCTGGAGGCACCAAAATGCAAGCTTGTTCTGAGCTTCTTACTACATGTATAGGGGTTCCACAGGGATCGGTTTTGGGCCCTGTGCTGTTCTTACTCTATGTTAATGAACTACCGGATGTTATTTCGGATGCTCATGTAATGTCTTTTGCAGATGATACTTCGGTAATACTGTCCAACAAATCTTAAATCCTTCTTAACCAGCAAATAAATTCAGCATTGCTGGATATGCATAACTGGTTTTCTTGTAATTCATTATTTTTTAATACCGCTAAAACACAAACTGTTAGATTTCATACTAGGCAGAGACATTGTGAGAGTGTTGAAGTTAGTATAAATAATGAGAAAATAAATAGTGTTAGTTCGGTTAAATTTTTAGGATTATATGTTGATCAATGTTTTGAGTGGAAAGACCATTGTGAGCATGTTATATCCAAATTAAATTCTGCTTTTTATGTTATGTTAAATCTTAGGGATATTTTAACACAGAAACAATTACTTATGTTATACTACGCTCAAGTTGAGTCTATTTTAAGGTATGGTGTGTGCTTTTGGGGCAACTCAACTTTGTCTAAGGATGTGTTTCTAAAACAAAAAAGGATAATAAGGTGCATAGCAGGGGTGAGACATCGAATTTCCTGTAGGGATTATTTTAAAAGTTTTAATATATTGACACTGACAGGTCTTTATATATTTGAATGTTGTCTGTATATCTATAAAAATAAAGACAAATTTATGAGGGTTGAACACATCCACCCACTTAATACTAGAAATGCAAGTAACTTCTATATACCGCCCTATAAATCTCAAGTAATGTATAAATCTCCCAACGTAATCGGCCTAAAGCTATATAACCTACTGCCAGATGATTTTAAAAAATGTAAATCTGTTAAAATATTTCTGGTCTCTAAATGTATATATTCATTGAACGAATACATGTCCTAAATTTTATCTAGTTGTTGTGGTGTTTTAAAAATTTTAAAAATTTTACATAGTTTTTCTTTTAATATGTGTTTTTTACTGTTGTTAATTCAAAATTTTAAATTCTACTTGTCTTTGAAACTGGTTAGGTACATTTGATATTATTTATTAGTTTTTAGCTTAGTTTTAAGTTTTCTTTACCCATGACTATTCCAATACAATTTTGTAATTGTCATTCTGGAGCATGAATAAATAAAATAAAAATAAAAAAATAAATTTCATGCCAAATATTCCTTCGCCTCTGTTGGTTACTATAGTTGCTATTTCGTCATATAACTCCTCATATTGCTGTACTAAAACAATTAGTTTTACATCGTCCATTTTTAATGTTTATAAATTACACAACGTACATATGACACGTATGTATATAATTCTGCAAACCTCTAAAAGAACTAGTCACTAGTCTAAGTTAATAACCACAACAATTGAGCTGTATAATCGAAGCAAACCGAACGCCACACGATATTAAGTGATTCCTCAAAATCCGCCCATAAAATGCGTCCATTTGTACGTATTTACTGACTACGTCAGCCGCACGCACCGGCTTTGATTTCTTTCTCGAAAATACGTAGCCGCATTCCGGCAGTTCGACGCGGCTGTTGTGGGTTAGTGGACGCATTTATATTTAAACCATGGAAAAGAATTAAATAATGGGATGCGTAAGGTGCGGCCGATTCGTCCGGTACGAACAAGTGGACGCGTACCTTAAATTGTCTGATATAATTTTAGCATACTGTTAAAATGGTCACTATACTTTTAAAGAAAAATATTCGATTATTCCGGCCTGGGCACGTGCCCATGTGCCCTTTAAGAGCAACCGCCACTGCTTTAATGTAATAAAATATTTGAAATATACATACCTTTGACTTCAACATCCATTGCTACACCACTATCTTTCACAACTTTTTACCGGACACAAAGTAATTGTGAATATAACAAATATACTCAAAAATTCATTCATATTCCTAATAATAATGATTGACAGCCGCGTACCTCAAAGTTTACGGTTTGACGAGCGAGCGTGAGGAGGACAAGATTCGACCAGTTTTATTAACAAATTTTAGACGTTTTTAAAAGACGTTTGAAAGTTTTGACAAAAAATAAAATTATGTCATTTAGGTTTCCATGACCGCAGACGGAACCACAGTGCAATGGTTTGATGCTTTTGTAACTTTTTTGGAGGCATTTTTACGATATTTTTTCCGATTTTTGTCTAGGCATCGATACGATACGTCTGCGCACGTAACATAATAAGCGATTAAACGATAATGATTTTTATTCCATCAAAAGTAAAGTGAGCTTTACGCTTCCATAACGAGTTAACACATTGCGTGCCACGTCGCTCATTTATGAGAGACACTAACATTTTTTCAGAGGCCGCGTTGCTCATTTTTGAGAGACATGCATTTCTTACTCTCCGGCCGTGTGTATCAGTAATGAAGCCCGGTACCATGTATTTTAAGTAGGGAATCGCGAGGGGGGCTTCTGAGGAAAGTTATTTGTGTCTTGGTTTGATCAAAATCGGAAAAATAAACGTAATACCGCGAAAAATTGCTAGTTATTTATTTCACGAAATAAAAGTTTAAAACTTATTCTGAAAAACGAATTTTTAGAACTTAACTGAGCTAAGACTTATTCTATAAAACCAAAAATGTATTTTTAGGACTTAACAAACTAATCTAAAACTTATTCTAAAAACCTAGCTTTTCAACCACAAAAAAAACGTAAAATTAATGTTTTTTATTGAAACATGTTGCATACATCTGCGACTGTCCAGGGCACTTGTCGCAATAATTGTGTCTTAATTTGGCCTTAGATTTTGCACCATGCATCCTGATTCCTTTTGAATCTTTGCATAGTACGCCGAATACCTACGACGAACTTTTTTTTCATTTTTCCCTCTCACAAGGAAATGGTGATATTCCTTGGGTTTTTCTGGCAACCGCTCTTTGTCGAGATTATCGATATCAAGTAGCTCTGCCGCTAAGATCTCCCGAAATGCATGGATTTAAATTTTCTTTGTGGTCACTTTTTGGTACAGCACCCATGCATTTACTATTGATATTCCCAGCAATAATTCCATTCCCAGCTTTTTATATCGTTTCACCCCCATTCGAAGCGTAGTGGCATAAGATGCCATCTGATTTGACAAATCCATTCTAGATTTGCCTTTATTGTGCGCCAAAATTGCAACTGGCTTCTTCTGGCTTTCAGCCTTTTCTTTTTTTCTTTGATGGAACTTCAAATCATTTGAGATAACCCACATTTTTAAAATACTATTTCGTTGGACCTGATGCATTAATTTTTGGGACACCCTGTGTGTGTGTATGTTTTGAGACACCCCTTATACATGTAGGGGATGAGGGCGGGTCATGGGTTGGGGTCGAGTTTTTGCGAGGTTTTTTGGAGGGGATTCGAGGGGTGTTGCTCGAGAGCGAGAGATGGAGGGTCGGAGGCCATTGGAGTGTGCGGTTTGGTTTGGTGAATTGTTTTGCTTCTGTGTTGCAGTATGTCATTGCAGGTCGGTGGGATGAAGCATGTAATATTGTGATTGGTATGGTTTGTACCATTGTGTATTTTATACTCATTGGTGGTTCATGTTTGATGGTATAACATGTGTATACATTTTCATATTGTTATTAACGTGGTTTGCATGGATATTTCTTCTGATCTCGTTGATGAGTAATATTTGATGGACTAACATGTGTATACATTTTCATATTGTTATTAACATAATTTGCATAAATATTTCTACTAATCTCATTGATAATTAATATTTGATGGCCTAACATGTGTCTACATTTTCATATTGTTATTAACATAATTTGCATAAATATTTCTTCTAATCTCATTGATAATTAATATTTGATGGCATAACATGTGTATATATTTTGATATTGTTGTTAACATTATTTGCATAAATATTTCTTTATCTTCATGGATAATTTAT